>VUQR01010323.1:10865-21791 GCA_015108515.1 Hemichromis elongatus | reverse complement strand
TCCACAGTCACTCAGTTTGTGTCACAGCTCATTCATGTTACTACAAGGGGAGAGAATCAGCTCATTATATATTTATATGGTAGGATTTTTTATATAGAACTTGTGATTTGATCCTATAAAACTATGTGTGTGTGGATGTGCGAATGCATTATCTATGAGCAGTGCTTCCAGGCCAGGCACCTTTGACTCACACTGTCTTACACATGCAACCAGTTATGTTGCAAATAATTTTTGAAATATGTTTTTGCATGAACATTGCACACATTGCAGCAACCTAACAATTTACAGGGTTTTATTTAACTTGCATGGCATTTTTAGTTTGTTGTGCACCTTTACAACAAGCAGCCCACGGTGCTGTGTCATCCACCAGTGTAGAAAGACTTCTCGGTGTCTCCAGGAGGTCTCTGCTGGGAGCGTTTCACAACATTTATACTTATATTTTTCAGAAGAATTACGGCAAGCTTTGATAGCCAAATGTAGACACAAAAAGGCTTTGACTGGCAGCGATACTGGATTGCAGTGTGCTTCAAGCACTGGTACTTTTCTATGTCTGCATCAAGAGATTCTGACATGTATCTAGAAGCTATGTGTTAACCGAAATATCTGAAAGCTGTGGATACAAAGTACAGAAGTTTCTGAAACAAATAGCTTAAACTCTACAAAAGCTTTTATTATCTGCATTAGCTACTCCAATCACATGCAAAATGTGTGCTGAATTATTTTTTTAAGCCTTGGTCACTGCTTGTGTCCATGTGTTTTCAGTTTAGCGTATCCTCCCCCCAAATTATGATCTCACTAAGAAATGGAAAAACTGTGTTTCTTCCCATCTCATTTAATGATGAATAAAATACACAGCAGCTCTATAATATTACAACAAGCGGGCCCAAACAGCTCAACAAAGAGCAAAAAATGGCCGTTTTTCTTAATAACATTCAGCCCGTATGTAGGCAGCAATATATTTAGTGGCTTTGTAGCTACAGGAAACCGCAAAACACATGTAGAGACAGCCTAATCAGTGTATTGCCTCATAACAAGGTGCTGATAAGATGTTATAATGCCAGTCAGAAAAAAGTGCAGCGGTGTTATACCTGATTTAGATTACTGAAATACATAAGTGAAGAAAAAAAATGGATACTGACAAATAACACTGATCATTTCATTACACTGCAATCTTTCTGCTAGGAACCACTGAGTCATTGCATTCATGCTCATGCTACTGTGACATGTACGAATCAACTAAACATGGTACAGCTCCTAATGCAAATTGACTTCCATAGACTGTATAAAGAAGATGTCTGTAGACAATGCATTCTGTTTAATGCCCAGCAGGGGGCAACTTCTCTGGGAGCAAAAAGAAGTCTGTACAGTTTATCAGGAAATGCCAGCTCATTTTGTTCTATGATATCAACAAATACATTCCTGATGAGTCAGTTACTAGTTTCATGTTTTAGTAAATATAATATGATGTTCATATTGTAACTTATGTTCACTAAGAGAATAAAAAGGAGGATAAAGTGGTTTAGAGTGGGCCCCATGTTATGATAGACAGGTTGCTACAGTATGACCAGTGTGACCTTGCAGGATACATGTGAAATGCTAATCTGGACTTCACAGTGACTATGTACATCTTTCATATACAGTCTGTGGGAACTTCCCAGTGGCAGCAGAAACGATGCTTCATGCGACACCACAGAAAAAATTGCACAAAAATGTCAGATGTAGCAAAAATTATACAAATTAAAACCTACAAATTAAGATCAATATTTTATTTCTTCTTTTAAAAAAAAAAGATCAGTAAGCACTCCAGTTTTAAAAAGAAATTAATTGTTTTGCAAATATTTAATAGTTATGGCTTTACAGGATCAAGTATTCTTCTTCCTAAGTCATGGCCCTTCAAGATGTGTTGCAATGGAAATACTGGTGCACATTTAGTCACATTTGGAAAGAGGCTTAGCTTTCCTTTTATTTCAGAGCACACACAAACCTTGTTCCCTGATTTTTCTTGCAGTTTATTTATCGTACCAGTTAGCGTGTCTTTAGCACACCTACACTTTACTGCTGTGATCAAAAGTGCCAACAAGAAGTTTTCGAAACAGCGTGAACAGGTAAGCCCCAAAGCAAGTGGAAGAAGTCAGCCTTAATACGATAAACAGCATTGTTAGAATGCACACGGTGTCCTCTGTTTGTCTGCACTCAGAAAGCTTCAAAAGTCAGGACCAGAGAGGGGGAGAGGTTTCCCCTGGGTGCAGGGCTCCTCTCTGCGTCATCAGCGCTCCAATATTCACATTAAAAGCTGTCCATAGGCAAGAGGGAGATTATACTTGGCTTTTAATTGTTCTCCTCTGGAAACACTTCTTCACTCTCTCCCTCACTCTCCAAGTTCCCTCTTGGTGGGTCGACTCGAGCGTTTTCTGTTTTTGTCACTGCAGCACTGACACATGAAGTGGAATATTCCTCATTAAAATACATTTAAAAGTCTCCTGAAAAATTGCCGGTGCCTGCCATTCGTCCTTCCTTCCTTCATACCCCCATTTCCTTCATCCCTCTCTTCATTCACTCCTTACTTCTAGCAAACCTCACTTCTACATTTCCTCCTTGCATGTCTCAGCAGTTATTTTGATCTCCATGCTGTCCCCCCCAATCTCTTCTTTTTTTTAAAATTTCAGACTTGCTCTATCTCTCGTGTCTACCCTTCCTGCTTTTTTAATCCCCCTCCCCACCATCGCCCCACCCTACCCCGACCCATTCCTTCATCCTCTCTCTGTCCTTTCGCATTAGGGATTCACAAATATTGATAAATCTGATCCCAAGAATCCAGCGTCACATTTTTCATATCAAAGCAAAGCCACTTCATTTCTAGGATTTTTTTTCTCCAGAGTTTTTAAATATACATCATGTACCCCACTGTTTGATTTGGTCTAATAAGATCAAAAGCAAAGAAACATCACAGAAAAGATTGCTTTCATTTATTTACATTAAGGCCTGTGGAATGGACATATTCAGGCATGTGTGGCTACCTTATGTCATGTATCTTGTTTAATCCCACTCATAATTTGGAAAATATGTGCGTCAGTCCATCTTTTTGGTGTTACTCTACATCCAAAGTCATTCATCCCATCCCCATCTCACTTGTCACATTGACTACTGATAACCTGAGTAAGTTCAGTGTTAAATCTTGCTGTCAAGCGGTTTTTATATTTTGGCTAAAAGTTGTTTCTAATCTTCCTCCTACATTGACTGCTACCAGCTCAACTGGGGATGTTTGTTTGGCTGTCTTTGTGAGGACATTCATGCACATTGCCTTGATTGTTACCCACAAGTTAAACTATTTAAACTAAAACATAATACTAACTTTAAACCCTAATATCAAGTTTTAACCTTAAAACATCAATTTACACGAAGTTATAACTGTTATTGTTCTCAAAATGATAGCTGGGCAAGAACACACTCTTTTCTCTTTTTTTTGTTTGTTTGTGGTTTTTTATTCACTTTTTCCTTTGCCAGGTTTCTTGTGACAAATGACTTTAGTAACTCACTCATGTTGTTTAAGCACCTCTTGAGAAAGCTACACAGCGCTGAACAGGCAGAATCACTTCATCAGTGTGTGTTGTGTATATATCCTTACATCCTTATAGAGGACATCTGTAAATTGTTGCTAAATGGGAACTGAATCAGTGTATAAACAAAAAGGACTCAGGCTATGTCCACACTAATGTGTTTTCGTTTGAAAACGCATCGTTTTGTCTCCGTTTTGTCCTCCCGTCCACACTGAGACGGAGGGAAATCGGAGCATTTTTGAAAACGCTCTCGAAAACGCATACATTTGTAAACGCAGCATTTTGGCGTAGTGTGGACGGCCAAAACGGAGACTTTTAAAAACGATGACGTGTGACATATGATGCAGTCATGTGACCACTTCAACCGAGATGGTCAGACGGCATCGTACAGCAGTTGTTTTGTTTTTAGTGGCGGTATTGAAGAATAATAGGTACTAATTTGTGAGTCGGAGCAACAACTCCACCTCATTATCATTCCATTTGAAACATTCGGTGCTTTTTCTCGTCAAAGTAAATAAACAACACATGGAAATGACGCAGGTCGAGTCGTCTTACGTTTCGCACATGCGCTCCGTTTTACGATCTATCCGGACTAGTGTGGACGTAGCCTCAGACGGTCTTGCCCAGCACTACGCAACCAGTCGCTGGATAGCAGCGTGAACGTGTGAAAACGTTAGTAAGCATGGAAAAAACTGCTGGTTTGAATGGGAACGACTCAAAACCAGTTCATTTACCAGTTGCTGTTTACGTCACCACAACTCGGAGCTTGGACACACAGGAGCTTTAACTAAAATGTAAGTTTATGAAAACAAGCTTAAAAATGAATCCAGCCAGGTGAGGTGAATCCGCCACCTGAGTTAGGCTCTCTCACTGGGCCATGCAAACACTCACGCACCTCCAAAGCTGATTATTATGACACCGAGGCAGGTCTGGTCCATACACCCACCCTCCGTCCCCTCCACTGCCACCGTACTGTAAATCACAAGTAACACAACTAAATAATTCACGAGCACTTAATCTGTCCAAAGTCGCCAGCAAACACGCGGAACACAGAAAGACACGCACGCACAAGCACGCAAGCATTGGTGTCCTTCGTGATCTTCACCAGGTGGGTTGTTGGTGTAGGCGTGAGTGTGCTCGCGTCGCCAAAAAGTGAAAGTTTGTGTGCGTACTCCCTACAAGAAATGGATTAAGACCATTTAAACAAGCTTTGTGCATTTGTGTGAGTTTCTCTAACAAATCCAAGTAATGAAGTACCAGCCAAGCATGACTCCTTTCTCCTTATCCCCAAATATGCCTGCGCATGAATATTCATGGTCACACACACATACATACGATTTGTAAGAGCTGTATTGCATCGTGCTCATGCACACTCACACACACACACACACACACACATCGAAACTACAAAGGAGTAACTATTCCTCATTGTAATCAGTCAATTTAAATTCATCCTGGGCTCTGACTGTGGTCATGCGTGCTGATATGTAGCAGCTACAACTCAAGTTTTTAATCTGATAACACATGTTTAAGCTATTTTTTTGCCTTACATTTGTTTCACGGAGACGCGACACATAACCACCACACACACACACACACACACACAGAAATGTCAGTTTTTAAGTAGCTGTTACCACATGAGACTGAAGCAAGTACCAAACTGCAATAAGGATCTGTAAGTGGATTCAGGATTTCCCGTGAAATGTATATTTATTCACATTTCCCTTCTTCCCATTATAATGCCACTTTTCTAATCCTTATGCTTGTGGTTGTTTCATAATCATTCTATAAGTAATTAGCCATTAGCTCTTATAGAGACCTAATAGTTTTGAGTTCATTTTATCTATGGCTTGTTGTTGGGCTCATTGTGTTAGGGAGTGTGATTTCCGTTTTTTTATTTTTTAATTAAATACTTTATTCATTTTCTTAATGGTTTCCACTTTTAATGCACTTCATATGTAATAGTGTGTACAAACTATGGCTACGTTCACACTGCAGGTCTTAATGCTCAATTCCGATTTTTTGATCAAATCCGATTTTTTTCTGTGTGGTTGTTCACACTACAAATAAAATGTGACAGCAAACGCGCTCTAGTGTGAACATTCACGGCCCTCAAAGCGACCCGCATGCGCAAAAGAAGACGTTACACACAACGCGCTCTGTTTACGGGAGTAATAATGGCGAACACAGGCCGGTTAAGATACGACCCCTAAAAGTTTAGCTTGAATAGAATTGTCTCCCCGTGTGCTGATCAAGTCCAAAACTTCAGTTTCTGTCCATTGACTCGCTCCGTCTCCAGTTTTCGCCGCCATGCTTTCTCGTTTGTCTTCTCCGACGCTGATAATCGGCGTCTGTCTTGTGTCAGTGACGTAAAAGACGGATTTAATGCGACTCGACCGTTCAAACAGCAGTCGCTTTCTAAAACATCGGATATGTATCGGATTCAGTACCACATACGAAAGTGACCCAGATCGGATTTGAAAATATCGGATTTGTGCTGTTCACACCATGATCGGATATGGGTCGCATAGGGGCAAAAAAATCGGATTTGATGCGCTTTCGCCTGCAGTGTGAACGTAGCCTATCACTACTAACATACCAATCATCCTGTCAACAAAAGCTGTGTGCTCCAATCAGATTTGATGTGTGGCTCATCCTGCCCTCTGTTTAGCTTTCATATTAAAACATCTTGGCTTCAAGCAGAGGAGATAATCTTGAACACCGAGGCATTTTGTGCAGTCTTGATCATCCTGCTTCAAAATTTGTCTTAAAAGGACTTTTTGTTCCAAAAATTCAAGCTGATCCCCAAAGTGTGACTGTGTTTACGAATTAACGCTCTCACGCGATTCACACAGGTACCCACACACAGAGAGAAAGAGGACAACAACGGGTGTCCAAGGTCAGTGGAGCTTCTTTTTTTTATCATGTAGTGCGCATCTACACACACACACACACACACAAACACACAACCTTTAATTTTGTTGATCAATAAAAAAAAAGTTTTTTTTCCCGATGAAAATGAAATAGAAACTAATGCATGATGACAAAAAACTATGATGCTTTCATCAACGAGAAAAACAGAAAACTAGATGACATGTCCAATGTTCTGGACAGACGAGATCCAATCAGAAGTAATCTCTTTGTGCAGTAAAGGTATACTTTTATTTTTTTAATTTTTGGAAATGATTTAATTCGATCCTTTACTCTTTTTTTTTATTTTATCCTGAGACATGACCAAATGTCAGCACTTGGTATGAATGAGAGGAGTGGACATACGGACGAATTCACACTTGATGTCCCGGAAAATAAGACAGTTTGCAAAGCATGCGGAGCGACTCCCACTCAAAAACATGGGAAACCTTTACACTTAATATTTTTATCAAATGAATCAACTTTAGAATTACTCTACGGTAGTCTGATTGTATTTACTTGACTAAACCTAAGCTAAGATCCCTAAATTATGACTAATAATAGATCAAAATCTGCTGTCGAAACTAACATGTTAACACACAACAGGGGAGTCCCACAATCTTACCCACAAGTGAGTTACACCAACTCTTGCATAAACCATTCTTCTATACTTAACCTTAAATTCAGGTCTTCAGATAGCCCCTGGAAAGCCAGGACCAGCCGAAATGTCCTCACCAGCAATGTCAAAAACCTGTTGGTCCTCACAAAGATCGCAAAACAAGTATGCACACACTCAAATACACAAGTCCTCTGGGAAGAGGTGCAAAGAGACTTGGCTCTCACTGAGAAAGAAGCAGAGGTAAAAATTGCAATGCAGTTTACAGAAACACAATACAAGAGTAAAGTAAGAGAAGTATTATGGAGGTGAGAGGCAGAGGACAAGCAGAGAGAGGAGGAGGAGGATAGAGGAATTGAGAGGCACAGAGAGATCAGGACCTGTATTTATCAAGCCTGTCAGAAAAAGGCGAACCATCATGGATCACTGACCGCAGCCTCCGGACAATTCAATTTAATATGATCTGAAGCCAACAAAAGAGGTCCTGCAAAAGCTCTCCAACTCTGGAAACTTGGACTAAAAACCAGCACAGGGAGAAACAGACAGACAGAAATAGAAGGAGAAAATGTGTACACAGAAAATCTTTTTTCCCACAGGTTCAGAGGAAGACTTCTTTGACATGGGTACATTAGCAGTGTAAACAGAGAGAAGGAGGCGTGAAGTGACTGATGATATTGTCATTAGTCAAAATGTAATCAGGCATCCCCCTGAATGGGCTGAAAATGTGATAAAGCCTGTTAGTGTAATAAATGGCCGGATTATGTAGCATCTTTAGATTGATAATGTTCTCATTTAATCCCTGATGGGAAGGACATTACACAGCAACACTGCAGTCAGCTGCTGATGTAAAAAGCCTCTGTAACGGACCTCTGCAGCAGCGGTCCGAAATCCTGTGCTCAGTGCTATCCTATGTACTTGCTCATTAGTGACCTTGGTAGGATGTTGGGGATACCTCCTCTAATGCATTCAGTTATACAAAATACTAATTAGGTTTATTTACATGTAATAATTAAATGTATTTAGTCAAACTAACATTTAAAGTGAATACTTCTGATTTACATTCAGCAAGTCTTTTGCAGGTTTCTGAACAGTTTTGTTAGTTTGAAGCTTGCCGTGTGTCTGCACGGTGCTGCAGATGAGAGAGGAAGTGGTTCGAATAAACGTACACAAGCTGCGGATGAGAAGTGACTCGAGCATTAATAAAAGATGCGCATGCCTCTGCGGATAAACATATATGCAGGCTTGCAGCTGCCACGGTGTACCTGTGTGCGTCACTGCTTGTGTGCGTTTGCATGCATGCATGAACGCCTGCGTGTCTGTGGGACGGAGGTGAAGTGGCCAGAGCTCAGGTATGCGTTTGCAAGGCTGAGGGCTTTGAGGCTTTGAGATGGAGAAAGAAAAGAATCGACCGCAGACTCCTTTAGAAACCAGCCTAGATGAACCTGACAAAGGCGAAGGGAAGCAAAAAGCAAGCCGATCAGAATTTCAAACAAAAGAAAATCAAAGTTGTGAAGGTTGAGGAAAATACATCCGTCTGTCTGCTTGTTTACAAGTGAATCATCCTACACAGACATTTAGAAATATATCCCTGCCTCAGTGTTGGGTATTTAATAACTTGTGACCTTATAATAACCTAAACTTATGAAGCTTTGGTTCTCAACCGTTTTCTTTTATATTTCATTAAAAAAAATCTTTAGAAATATGCTTTAGTCTGGTGCAGTTTATGCAGTGGTCTTTTTTCCTATTTTCTCTGCACCTTTTCAACTTCTTGTCCTTCTTGTCCTCACAGTATCTTCTGCACGTCTGAACTTCTCCCAACAGATTTCAGCTCTCGCGTAATTGTTGCATTTCCCTGAATGCCGATCGTTCTCACACAGCATTCAGAACGCGGCGAAGCTGGTTATAACACGCGGCTACTCAGGGCGTGAGAGTATTGGCTCCTACTGCCAAGGCAGGAAGGGTGGGTGTGGGTGCCTGGCTGGAATCGAACAACATGGAGGCTGAGAAAAAAAAACTTGAACAGATGATTTGGACAAGCTACTGTAGCTCATGCTTAGATTTTAAAGTTGGACATCACATGGCTGTGTACTAAGATACATACGGAATATGAATTGGTGTCAAAACATTTTGATTGGGTTTAGTGCTGCACACTGGTAGCCAGGAAACTGGGGCTTTCTAATAAATGTTTAATATTTGGACCCAAATAGGGATTTTTTTTCTGCCTAAACTTAACCAAACTACAAGTGAAAGCATAAAAAACATTAATTAATTTTTTAGCAAGGCCCCAAAAGGGACTCTGATCTCCTGATGGAAAGTTTGGTGTGTTTGTGCCACCACCAGCCTACTTACCCCCTGGTGTTTCAGTCTGTTAAAGTGAAAAGCCTCTTACATGTCCTTTTAGGAATGTCTGCATCCTTATACAGCAGGAGAAAACAACAAATGCGATTACTAATTGTTGGACTTGTTGCTTGTATGAACAACGAAGAGTGTCAGTGTCAGTTTTGAAATGTAGTGAAGTTGACATAAAATTACTGGAAAAAAAAGGAAAATCAGAGGAACAATGTACTTGGTTTTTATATAAATAGAGACTCATTCGCATCGTGAAACACTCAGGGTGGCTGCATGCACAAACAGTCAAAGCAGGGCAAGCAGGTCCAGGATTTATGTGCCATATGGGTAGAACAAGATCAAAAGGAAATGACACACAATACATACAATAACAGTAAGAGCAAAAGAACAAAATAGTCTGTAGAAGTGAGATAATTCCCAAGTAGTTTAACTATAAAATCATCACTAAAAAGCAGATGAAAGAAAAACAAAAGTTTTTTCGATTTAAAAAGACAGAAAAGGAGAGGAGCTGATAAGTGATAGATTGAGCGGAGGACCCTGAGGGAACTTATCAGAGGATCTTAATGGCCTGGGAGTAGATAGGAGGAGACCGAGGGGCTCCGGCAGGTTTGTGGGTGCCATACCACAAAGTTTTAAAAATAAAAGCGTCTTGAATCTAGATGATAGTTGTTGTCCTTTTCATTTACCATTTATAAGTCAATGCAGTGATAACTGCTTTATTCCAATATGAAAGGATGTTATGCATCATCACTAGCATAAAGTTGCCATCCCAAGTTGATATGAATGTACCTGCAGAACAACATTAAGAACTAGCAGGCTTAGCTTTGAAACCTTAGAAAAGACCATTTAAACACACACACACACACACAATTTAATGGATGAGCAGTTAATATAACAAAGATTTAACTGCTCGTCCATTAATGACTATAACCAGAAACTATATCAGTTTAGCTTTTGTTCAGTGACTCTTGAATTCTGTCTCAAATGATGACCACTAAAATTTTCAATAAAAATCCCAACGTGTGTTAAAGGAATCCCTGTGATCTGAAAGCTCAGACTTCAGACTGCTCTAAATGCTTTTTTAAACTCTTGACCCTGCATGATGTCAGTGAAACAGGATATTCCTTATATGGTAATCTCAGGCAACTCGTACTTTGACCACAGAAGCCCAACCAATTTGAAATCAGGTAGCCAATCAGAAGAAAGGTTGCTTAAAGGGAGCGGAGAGGAGCCATAAAAGCTTATTTCATGAACTTTCGGGCTCCAGCAAGGCCCAGTATGAGATAACAATGATTATTTTGACCTTTGAATCATGCAAAGCTACACTGCTAGAGCCTATGAATAAAAGCATGAAGTTGGGTATTACCATAATGGGTCATCTTTAAAAGTAAACAGATAAGAGTTACTGACATTAGTGTTATTTAACTTTCCTCACTGCCTTTACAGTAAGAATTATGGCCACTGTTTTTGATTTTTTTTTTTTTTTTTTTAAAG
>VUQR01010323.1:0-10845 GCA_015108515.1 Hemichromis elongatus | reverse complement strand
TTTTAAAGTGGCAACCATTTAAAATGGATTGTTATATGCCTAATATTTACACATGCACACAACTACATATATTTAAATATAAATGAAAGCTAACATATTTATCAGTACAATTCCAGGTTGTCATATTAGAATCACAGACGCACAAGTAGAATTTAAACAAAACTATTTACAGTTGTGCAGTTTACTCATGTGCATAATTTGCGTTCGCTTGTTGGACACATAACAAACACAACAACGGGGACACGGATACTGAGCTTAGGTTTTTATATTTGTCAGCTGCAGATGGCATCTGACTCTCAGTAGAACAGATCATTTAAATATAAATAAAAAGCAAAGAAAGTTTAAATGCTCATTTAATTTGAGAAATGTATTTAAATAGATTCTGAGAGATTAATAATTCAAAAACGAATGAGTCAATTGTGCATTATGGTGGTTATGTCTGACTTTGCCCTTACCTTCTACTGAAAACATCATAATCAGCATTTCAACATTACATTAAACTTTAAAGCCATATTGTCGGAGTTGGCTGGGCCTAAATGCAGGACACAGAGGAAGGTGAACTAAGCAGAAAATGAGCTTTTATTTGGCTGATGAACAAAGAATTACCATTCTGAACAAAATGAGGAGCAAATACTGAGAAATAGGAAAGAAGCACACGCGAAAGTAGACAGAGACAGGAAGCAAAAATGAAAACAGGACACGAGAAAAATATTCAAAATACTACAAATAAAAATTATAACTATATTAAATATGTAAAAAGACAAAAACTTTACACTGAGACAAGATTAACGCTGAACAAACTTGTCAACAGACGGTGGGCCTTATAGTCAAGGCAAAGATGGGGAAACATTTACAAGACTGCAATAGTAAAAAAAAAATCAACACTCCAAAGTAGAGCTCGGGAAAGTCACCGCCATGTCGATAAAGCAAAACCAAAACAACGATGAACACTGACGGGTAATAACGGGGAAAAGACACTGAAAAAAAATGAACGCTAAAAAAAACACCAAAATAAACTGTGAGAAGATCAGAAGACAAAAGAGTGTTGTAAGAAAGAGTTGATCCGTATGAACCATATGAAGATTGCTTACTTTATTTTTGGGATTATCAATGCTCAAGTTCCCAGAGATTTTCTAAATCTGATGAGCATCTACACATTGAACAAGTTAAGACTGATAAATGGCTTTAAACTTGCATCCATGCGTGTGGGACTCAGTCAGACACCCTGAGCCACTGAGCCATGCCTCTGTGCATGCATCCCTGTTTTATTTGATATTTAATACTCTACAATAGTCTTTTTCAATTTTGTGTTTCAGGTTTTGTATCTCACAGAACTACATACATATTTCCCTTTGTATCATTAATAACTGTTAAAGAAATTTGGTGGTTTTGAGTGTTTGAAAAACACTGAATTAAATCAAAGTAGCACAGTGTGATCACCCCCTCTAGGTTGGTCTGTTCCTGGACACACATTTTCACTTTTTCCACGTGGGCAGATTTTTTCGCTTTTATTATATGTTAACTTTAAAAGCTTCAAGAGTAAGCTACGGCTTAAACAGAAAAACTGTTGAAATTAGTTCAAAAAATTAGTGTGAATGCCGGGAAAGTGAAACAAAACAAACAAACAAAAAAGGCAGGAAAATCCATGTATTAACTCAAAGTAATAGATTACTTTTCCATCAACGACTTCACATTTGTGACATAGCTTGACAGCACTATCAAGTCTTTTAATCTAGATAATCGAAACTTTAATTTTATCTATTGTCTTTTAACAATTTTAGTGCACGAGCAGATTGTGTAGAGTTCTGGTTACGCATTCTCATGAAAAAGTCTTAATAATTCTTTCTGTATAAAAAATAATTTTGGTTTGATAGTTTAATGGAGTACAGTGACGGTGACAGTGATCCAGGTGGTCTTAAAAGTAGAATTAGGGGGCCGTGAAGTCAAATTGTTTCATCAGAACATCCAAAACAGCACCTCATAATGTTATAATTGCCTTTTTGTAAAGGGTGTTTCTTCATTTAGGTTCAGTGACTGCAGTGTATCATGCGCCCTGTTTTCCTTATGGGTTTGACAGCAGCTGTAATAGTTGTGGACTGGGAGGAGAAACCAACTCAAGGCAGTGGGCAGGTTCAATTACACATGTCATGTCTTACCACGTCACCTATGTAAAGCACAAACCATGAAAACCTGTTTGTGAGTTTGTCTGCTTCTGAATCCCAGGAGACTCTGCAAGGGTACAGGCCGCAAGCTGACAGTGTGTGAGTGTGTGCTTCTGCAGCTCTGTGGATCTTTACACGAACAGATCGTATGTGTGTTTGCTTGCTTTTGTGTATGCGCGCTCCCCTGTGTGCTGTGCATCTGGGGAGCTGGGCGCTAACAGTGATAAGTTACAGCAGCAGCTCCAGGTGCTGGAGTCAATAAAAGCTCATTATCTCAACAAGAGGGTCAGTGGTTCCGTCCACCGCAATATACCTCCCACTTTGTCTTCTTCACAGGGGGCAGAGATGTGTGTGTGTGTGTGTGTGTGAGAGAGGGTAGCCGCACTTTCCTTTGCATATGTGTGCATGTGTAAGTTGCCGGATCAATGGTAGTGCACGCTTCGTTTCCTCTGACTTTGCAAAGATGGAGAGGAAGGAAGTGGAGGATGGAGAATAGAAGGAGTGCAAGCAATCTGACCAATAATAACAGCGATTGTGAGAATTTCGTCATAATGCTTTGCAGCCATTTTTCTTATTGGTTTCTGAGTTTTGTGTCACTTCTTTTAAGAATGAATTTCAGAAATTGTTTAAGATAAGTAATGTTCCTTTTTGTGCAAAATATATCATGGCCAAAGTATTCAACTGTAGACTGTGTCCATATGAAGTCTATATGAACTTTTTCCCAGGTAAAGAAATACCAACAGTTTGTCGCGGTATCCTGTTTTTAAAGTCTATGTCTGCTTCTTTCAGTTGTTTTATCTCCTTTTTTGTTGACTGTTCCAATTACTACATAATGACTTTCTTTATGTAAAGCTTAGCTTGGACAACAAGATTTTAGATAGATTCATGCAGCAGGTTTACTTGTTCCACACAAACTTTTGAACTTCAGACAAAAGCCCCATATGTGACCAGCTCTTATCTCTTTAGGTTAGAGCAATGAGAAAAACACAACCTCTCCTGCTCAGAAAGTCTCTGCAGAGCCTCTAATATTTTGTAATTAGCTTGGCATTATTGTCAAAATGAAAATCAAAGGTGCTCTAAGAGAGCGGTTGGTAGTTTTAATTGCTGAGGAGCATTTTCCTGAAGAGTACTTCTTGATGAACTGCTTTGCCAGCCTGTTGTGGTGTATTTTAGCATGCTGGTCTGGTCTTTGCTGTCATACCCTGTGTTCTGCTGACTTGTGTTGTGTCTGACAGGGTTGTATCTTGGGTCTCATATGGAGATGTTAGCGTCCGCCCCAGGGAAAACTTCGTTAATTCATCAGAGGTCTCTCTCTCTTGCTTTCTTTCTGTGTACTAGCCTTGCTTCTGCTCCTCCAGCTCTTACATTCTCTGGTTTTCTCAGCATCTCCGTCCTTTTCTGCTGTTTTTTTTTTCTTTCACTGTCACTCATTCTCTTGTTTCTTCTGCTCCGTGTTGGTGTGTTTGTCCTGAGTCTATCCAGTAATGCCATCTTAACTCTCTTCTCTTCCTCTCCCTGTCTTTACATGCCATCACCCGACCGCTGCTTTATCGCTTTACATAACACCAGCAAACTAAACTGTTTTTTACTCATCAATGTTTCATCACAGCACCGTTGTGAGCTCTCTTTAACAAGCTTTTAAGCTGAATAATGCACCAACCGGTAGCCAGTGGCCTTTCCTGCAGGTCCATGAACATCAGTTGTCTGTGCATCTGTAATGTCACATTCACTTCTTGTAGGTCACTTCATCTCCATAGTAAAGTCCCTCCATTGACGCATCTGTGGCTGCCATTGCATTGAACAGCTCTTATATACTGAAATATTTGGAAATCCTGATGGTTAAGAAAAATACAAAAGCTCCTGTTTCTGTTAAACTGATATGGTGTCCAGTTATTAGCTTAGCAATTAACATCTAAGATTCATTAAAAAACAAATAATTTCCCTTATTACTTTTCACCACGTATAGTAAAATAGTTTCCTATTAATCAGTCATGATTAATAGGGCACCAATTAACCAATCACAGCAACCTTAGCTCTGACTGAATCATGTTTTTAACTACATTTAACTCCAGAAAAACTTCCTTTAGTATCTGTATCGGTCAGTGAAACATCAGACTGTCGACTCACTGTAAAGGTACCTACTAGAAAGGTTCATTTGTCACTTGATAAATAGTTTAAATTAATGAAGCAGTGTTTGTTTGTTGTGCCTCAAAGCTTATTACCCCAAAAACTGCTCTCTGTTCCTACAAATTTTGTGGGTCTTAATTAGTTAGGAGATGCTAAAGTACTTCACAGAGCTGCAGGATAATACGATAATACGAGCGACGCCTAACCTCGGACTCTAGAAATATAGACCTTTGACAATAATAGTTTAAATCACACTCTGCACTAAACAGAAGTCTCAATAAACTGAACACAAAGTACCGAATAGATCAAGACAACTGCATTCACTCCCCTGACGTTGCGGTTCAAGTGTTTGATTGGTGGATAGAACTGATGGTGAAGACAGCTTTCAAGTAGGCAACTCCCGCACCGTATTACAATTATAAACAAAGTTACAGTTAGGAGAGCATTTAAACTGCGATGAGGCCTCATGTGCATACAGTAGAATAAACACAGTGAGAAATTTGGCTACAATGTGTTGTATGGACTTTAAGACTGACTGTGACTCAGGCTACAATTAGATGTTTTTTCACCTCAAATGACAAATCATAAAAAACATATCATCTTCTGGTACAGCACAAGTGCATTTTCTCATTAGAACTTCAGTCTTGCCTGTTGTACATCCATCCCTCATATGCATTTAGACAGACAACTTGACATGACTTGCCAAAGGTAACACAGTTTGACTGTGTTATCTTGTACACACTGGTACAAAGTGTTTTTGTACCAATGAGTTTATCCCAGCTGTTAGCTGAAAACATCTCACCCTGGTGTGCAGTGTGTCCTTTAAAAAACGAGGAAACTAGATAAGAAGAGGAGAAAATAAGAGTGACAGTGGAAGGGTGGCTATCAAGAATCCACTGTTAAGGTAAGAAGTCAGGGATGAAGAGTAGGTCAAATCGTGCAAGAACTCGACGGAATATCAGTGGCAACCGATCTTATGGAGTGATAAATCAAATTTGACATTTTTGGTTCTAATCGTGATCACTATGTACCGAGGAGGTCAGAGCAGAGGTACAGCGTGTCTATAGTCATTGTAGAACAAAGAAAACTACAGTCAGATTTTTTAAAACACCTTGCAAAAACATCTGGAAAGTGATTGCAACTTCTTTTTTTAGCATGGTGAACCCGAACTCACCGCCGATGCAGTAAAAACTTACCTGGATCGAAAAACACACAACGGAGGACTGTCAGTCTTGGATTTGCGTCCCCAGAGGACGGACTTGAACATTATTGAAGCGGTGTGGGATCATCTTGACAGAAAACAGAACAAAAAGGCAGCCAACATCCAAAGAAGTGCTTTTGATCCTTCAAGAAGGCTGGAGAATGATTTCTAAAGACTACCTGAAGAAATTACAAGAAAGCTTGCCTAAGAGTAAAATATTGACTTTCAAGCTTGCCTCATGTTGTTCTGTTTCTATTTGCAAGTTTCAATAAATACTGGGATCTATTTCCAATTTTACTAGCAAAGATAGACTTTTGCACTATGACAAATCTGTTGTTAAACGCAGAAGATTACTTAACACAACTTGTTGGTTGATAAAACTAAACATGTTCTAAGGTTTTCTAATGTCTTTCACATTCACAGGCTGAATGGTATCAGCAGATTTATACTTCAATATCTGTGCTGACAATAACCGTGCAGCACAGAGGATCATCACATTGTTTTTCAGTGTGAAAAGCCAGTTTTTGTAGCTGTCTCATTAACTAAATCTGCTCTCTGTAGCTACAGATGAGGTTTCCTGCCTGCGTAGTGTAGTCTGGAGTGTTATCTGTGCCATTTCAGTGCTCTCTGATAGGCCGTTATGTAATGTTGTGCGTAACTCCACACAACACTTTGCAATGCCGCATGGGCACTTGCAAATAAAGCACACATTGTAACTGTGCATAATTTTCACAGAAACTGTTATAATTATTTTTAGTCCATGACTACATTTGCATAAGCTTTGAGTGGAATCATAAACGGCCACAGACATTCGATTATAAACAAGGTAATTATCTCAGGGTATCTTAGCATGAAGGAATAAAAACAAAGTGAAGTTTTGCCGCTCGCAGAGAGCAACTCTGAGTTTGAGTCTTGCCGAATGGGCTTCCCAGAGGTGATGTCAGTCATTACAGGGAAGCCAGTAGTTCTAATTTTGTTTTTCAAGAAGTGTTTATTTTACATTTTTCTTTTTCATGTTACCTCGAGGTGAAGTTACAGTTAAACACCCCCAGAGCTGACTCCGCCAAAAGCAACAATAAGTTCCAGAAAAAAAGTTTACTTTAATGTCTGTTGATGTACCTGCCAGCTGGGTCTAAAGCAGAGGCCAAAGTACAAGGGTCAGGATGTCAGCATGCCAGTGAAACTTTAGAGATTTCATTACAAGAAATGTTGTCTATATTCCACGATGATGTGTACTTCTGCCAAGAAACAGCTGATGCTTCTAAGTGATCTTTTGGAAGAAGACTTCCTGTCATGGCTCCCCTCTCTGGTCTCCTCGGGTGCGTTTGTTTTATTGTCAGGCCCCATCCTGACGTGCGGCAGGGCCGATGGGAGCGGGTCTGCTGAATAAAACACTGGCACCGACGTTAAAAGCTTCCTGCCAAAGTGATTAGATCCACCACCTCCTGAGGTGCAACAGTCACCGAGGTGTGCGCGCGCGTTTGTACGGCTAGAGGCACATTCAGCTATTTAACGCCTGGGGGAACGCCGAGCACTTTGCATCCACGCGCACAGATATTTCTCAACAACAGCATTTGTTCAGAGGTCTTTTTAATCACCCCGGTGTTCCTCTGAGGGGACTGAAACTGAGGCGTGAGTGTGTGCGCTCAACACTCACACAATGGTGAGCGAGACCATTAGGGAAATCACCAAGAACAATCATGGCCACACATCGCTGCCTTCTTTATTTTATAGCAGAGCCTGACAGATATTTACCACAGCAGAACAACTTTGTCTCTGTCTCATTTTCTGTAGCTTGCTGTCATTCTCTTCTCTGCTTCCTTGTCTACTTCCTCTCTGAACTTTTCCTCCTTCTTTCCTGCCCACAGCTGCAACTCTGTAAGGTTTATAACTAACTTCCAAACAGAAAAGTTACTTCTGAGTGGACTGGCTGCATTTTCCCTTCACTGTCAGTCATTTTTTCCTCTTCTTTTCTCAGTCTCAAGGTGTCCTCTTCTTCTTAGCCACCACTATAACTCTACTGCTTTCTTTCTTTCTTTCTTTCTTTCTTTCTTTCTTTCTTTCTTTCTTTCTTTCTTTCTTTCTTTCTTTCTTTCTTTCTTTCTTTCTTTCTTTCTTTCTTTCTTTCTTTCCACTCATCACCCTTAGCCGTCCCCAGAGTCTTCTCCAACTTTCCTCCCATTTTTTGTCCTCTCTTAAAATTCTTACCAGCTTTCCTCTTCTTCTCTCTGTTTCTCAGATAAGTGCATCAGTCAGTCCCACTCAGAGGATTGCTGATGTTAGATCGTCTTGTGTGAGAGAGAGGTTGTACCCATCAGAGTCGGTCTCAGGAGGAATTCACTTCCACATGTGCTGCTGCAGTTCATACCGAGCCTTATACATATTCATCTGTGTAACTCAGCATTTCCAGAAATATGGAAAGTCTGATGCATACTGTCTAAGTTTATTAAGCTAAGTTATGTGCCACTCCGTGTGATGAAATGATACAGAGGAGGCTCGGAGAACCCACACAAACTTAATTTTTCACCCCAGGTTTGATTCAGTAAAAGTTATAATAAGTTCAGCTTTTTGGTTTTCTCTTACATAGTCACATACATAAGGGTGGTGAGATTCTTATCATAAATTGATGTGTGTATACATATAAATCCCAAAAAAGGGCAAATAAAAAAAATAACAAAAGCAGAAATGACCAAAAGTACACTCACGTGCAGAAAAAACCTCAAGCTAGATGTGGGGTGAAGGTTTTTTTACTATCTGCAGATTCAGTTGTCTAAATAGTCTCATAAATAATAAATGAGTCAAAGAGTGTTTGGCACCCTACACCGAAGTAAATCTGTGATATTACTTTCACTGTTTGCGTCACAGTTAGCACCAAAGTGCTAGCGATGTATTATCATTTTTATCATAACATTAAAACTAGGACAGAAGTAATTAAGCAGCATGTATCGCCTCCTTAAAACATCTCTGCTTTCTAACTTGTGTACCCGTCAAACTATGAAACATCGTGTACAGTGACATCCATAAATATTTGGACAGTTGGAGTCCACTACAGAGGATTTAAGTCAAATAGTCCTATCATAATGTGATTTGGGTAAAAACCCTTTGCAGGCTTGAAGTTTAATCCGTGAGCGGCCTTCGAGATGCTCCACTGGGCCTTTTTTGCAGTTTCCTTCAGCTGCTGCTTGTTTTTGTATCTCTCTGCCTGTGTACAGGCTTGGTTTCAGTAACTAAGAAAGCATGCCCTGTTGGGCTGAGAGATTGCTGAGGCCACTGAAGAATATCTAATTTCCTTGGTTTGAGAAACTCTTGGGTTGCCTTTGACACATGCTTAAGGGCATTATCTATCTGCAGCATTTCGCTGAATCTGTGCTAATAGCCCCGTACACTTCAAAATCTGTTCTGCTAAATCATCAGTCACATCATCGATAATGGTGACGTTCTTGAGAATGGTGTGCACCTTGTTTTAAATCCTCTGTATCTAAATTCTTAAACACTTAATTTAATACTTGAATTATTGCTGAAAATGTGCATTTCCACGATGTCATGATTATTTTACTTAAAATCCAACTGTACATGGAGCACCATGGCTCTGATAGTAATATGCCGTAACTACCAGGAACCAACAGGCTGTTTTTTGTACCACCCTGGAGAATTTCTCTGGTTTTTGTCCTTCTGTTGTTGGGTATGATGATGGAAACAACAGACCCAATAATATTTTGTTATTTTTGTAAATCAAGCTGATAGAAGATGATTGAAATAGACGAAGAAGTAGATTTATCTCAATAGAAAAGGTAACCAAAGGGGCTAAAAAGAACTAGTTTCTTTGAGCAGAAGCAGAAACAAAGCATGTATTAAGACTAAACAGAAATAAGAAGCAGCAGCCCAATAGTGTGAAAAACCTATGAAGACCTATGAGGGGCCGTACAAGCCAAAATTCATTCTTTCACTCTCACACACATACATTCTTCTTTCACATACATATACTTTCACTCTCACATAGTTTTATTTTAATTTTTATATTTAGATATTTTTATTCTCATGTTTACACATATTTAACACACACATTGCAATATTGCGCTCTCTTATACATGTATTTTAATGTACATATTTACAAATTTTCACTCTAACATACATGCATTTTCATTTATGCATTCCTACATTTTGCTCTCATTTATATGCATTCAATATGCATTTAATCTTACAAATAATATATGTATGTAAGAAGAGAATGCATGCATGTCTGAAGAAAATATATGTATGCAAGAGAATAATGTATGTGTATGAAAGAGTATAGTGGAAACGGAAGGAGTTTAATGGAAACGGAAGGCTGGGTGTCTGTACCGCTGTGATTGGCTGAGAAGCACGCGCGGGTCACTTTCAAGTGTCTGACAGCATGGAGGGGGGAGAAGAGACTCGAGTTCTTCAGCAAGCTATCGGGGTGTTAAGAAATATTTTATCATCTCCTGAAACGGTCACATCGTTGTCCTCGTCACTTGATCGAGATGGGACGGGCTCAACTGCACCCAGTGTTACCCACAGCACGGTGGAAAGTGAGATGAGGGAACTTTTTAGACCAGCTAACACCCGGGTAGCTTCAACGAGCCAAGTAGCTACACGGAGTTCGACTGGAGTGGGGCAGTCTTTGCGATATCAGACCCAGAAACACTTTGGCAACTGGAACTGCAGATCAAGGAAAAGGTAAGAAAAAAACAGATTGCCACTTAACTGTACAACTGCGAAATACAAAATACGAAATGTGCTTTGCTGATTTAGCAACGCACTTTGTTACTCTTATAAAATTTTAGCCCTAGCTAATTTATTCAGCAGCATCCACATTAAAAACGGTAAAGACCGTGGCATTTATATCAATATTAGTGGCTGTTTGTATTTGTGACCCGAATGTAAGTTGATGCTTACTTTAAGATGACTTTATACTAAATCTTCTTTATTAATGTGGGAGGTGGTAGCTACATTAGCCTGCTAAATAAAAGGTTGGGTTAATTTTCTTGTTATTTTTGTTTAGTTTTGTATTTATTTATTTTTTGTGGTAGAATTTTAATCTTGCTAGAAGACATCAATCCAACTCTGTATTGTGAGGGGATCAATATCTGTACCACTGTAGATAAACTTGGATGCCGTCATGCCTTCAGTCCAGTTTCTACAGTGTGTGTATGAAATACGAAAAAAAGAAATATGATTGGTGTTTTTTTGTTCTTTACTCAAAGTAAAAAGTAGGTGTATTTCATTTTAAAGAGCAGTAAAAAAAATCCTCATGCAGTTTATTTTTTGAGCTTTTGTGATTGAGGGGGCCGCACTGTAGTTGAACTGGAGCATTTAGATTTTCTTTCATTGTAC
>VUQR01010322.1:28008-39150 GCA_015108515.1 Hemichromis elongatus | reverse complement strand
CTTTTAACTTGGGTATATGTTACTATTACACACCGTGATCTTTTCATGATGTTTGGAGGGTGCGACCACACAAGGCTGCCTTTTGTGACAGGGAACACTTTTAACAGCTTTACAATACTGTTAGTACTGTCTGCAGCACATGTAGTAGAGTAGCATACAACTGTAAGGTAAGCTCATAGTATGAGTATGTCAATTACTATATATTAAAACTAAAAAAACATCATTTTCAGTTTACCCTAAAACTACAACAGTATAGCATTTTAATTTAGTATTCATCAAGAACATAAAAAACGGAATTGGGTTCTAGCCAATTACACCCGATTAATTGCTTATTTTAGTGCCTGGTGTCTTCTTCTCAAGCATACATCTGCATCTACCTTTTGTCTTGGTGCAGTCGCAAACACCCAGGCCTATATGAACCACTCGATTGTATAGCTGGCTAACAATGGCACCAGCTGCTGTTTCTGCAGACACAAAAAGTTGTGTGTGTGTGTGTGCTAATATTAATAAACACACGCGCATACACGTATACACACTGGGTGTGTTTTCCAGACGCAGATTCCCGCCCTGCTTCCTATCCGCGGTCAGCCGCTCACACGGCACCCCCGTTACAGATCTATTCTTACAACTGACTGAACCCCATCCACGTTGTGTGAAATCGGTGTGACCTCTTCGTCACAACCGACGCCACGCCGACCTCGTGACTGCCAAGACATTTGACCAATAGCAGCTTGAATTCTCAGTCATTCCGTCTTTCACAGTCTAATCAGAAGCCGGTGGGCGGGATTTCCGTGGGCCTGGTATCACGTTTGGTTGCAAAGGTAAGCTCCGGATGGGATTTTTTTTTTTTTAGTTTTCTTTTTCTTTTATTTAATCTTCACATTTGAATTTTATAAGATTTTGTTCGTGCTGGTGTGCTACTGTATCCGCTAAAATAAACAGTGCTTGCCGGGCGACGGTCGCTCGCTTGTGTAAATGTACAGCAGTGTAAAGTATTCCAAGCAAGAGAACAACGGTGATTTCCATATAGTACAGCAACTGTATTCATATTCTAAATAAATGACAGTTACATAGTGTCTTTGATGAGGCACGTTAAAAGCTGTCAGGGCATCCTGAAACGTTTTTGCCTCTCTATTAATCCTCGATTGTTAAGTTACACGGTTGTAACTTTGCTTTCTTTAACAATTTAGCCGCCTGTTTCCATTAACAGGCAGTCTATTAAATGCTGCTTTAAAAGAAAAATATAAAAATAATTTATAGCTATTTATAGCTAACTCAGATGGGTCTGTTTACATGTGTTTACCATTCACGGTACAGTGTCCTTACTGAACGCATTCTGCATACTAAACACTGCTGCTTATGGAAACGCGCGGAGACAAAGCATTTGTTAAAACTTAAAGCCCAGGTTAATGTGTTAGACTAATCAGTATCTTGTTTACACACTCTTGTGGTACTTTCAGAAAGCTTTCCCCCCGCGGTGTGAGCTGACATACTGCTACGTTGAGGAGGACGTGTATCCACCCTACCACACCTCTTCTTCAAGCAAACTCATCGACTTTTTTTGGATGCTATTTGAAACTTGAAATTCTTTTTCAGCCTTGTAAACGGAATGGATTTTGAAAACACATAACTCGGAGAGCTTCTAATAAAAAGTGTGTTGAAAAAGTCCACTGGTGGAGTTTGTCAGCGTTTGAGGACGTCGCATTAGGCGTTTCTGGAAGGGAAATTAACTTAAAAGCTGCAATGGATCAAGCCAGCGGTGGGGAGGATCCAAATAAGCCCTCTAAAAAGAAATCCAGCGAGGATGAGGGTAAAAACAAAAAGCTGGTAGGTACTTTAATGGCTCAGTCGTGTGCAGTGTGCGTGAAACTAGGGTGTGAGTCAACTGACGCATCATGTAATCCAATTGGCAGCCTCTAATGTCACGCTCAACTTTAGTAAGAGCTAGAAAGTTGCACTGCTTTGCAGCTTTAGAAAGTTACATGTTAAGTCTGTGTCAAGAAAAAAAAGATTTGCTATAAATGCTTAGGACACTTCCCTTTATAGCTTATGATGAAACCAGTGCAAATCACATTCTCGATGCAGAACTTCCCTGTTTAGTGCATGACCAGACACAAACAGAAATTCATGTGTTGTTGTTATGATTTAATGTAGGCGCTAATAGCAGCTAGAGTTGAGCAAAGAGGTACTGTTTCGCTGAGTGCTTCAATTTTCAAAGCACTCAGTGCATCATGCGACTATTCCTGTCAATACATCTCCTGATAGGTTTTTGAAGAGCATTCTTGTTGTGACAGTTGGCCATCTTATATTAATATGCACACAAAGCAGAAGTTAATTTACTGTATGACTCAGTGTACAGTATGGCGTACATCAGGTTTGTGGTGGGCTTTATGAACGACATGTGTGCAATTGATAAAACTTGTCCTTAGGCGGCCCTTGGGCAGTGTCTATGAGATAACAACCGAAAACCCATTTAACACTCATTTATCGTCATTACATTGGCTGGACTTGGTGCAGTAGTTTATCCAGAGGAAGGATTGTGCCTATTTAGAGAAGTAGCAACCCCCGAGTAGACATCATTAAAGCTCTGGTGTCATTAAGCTGGTCCTGCACGCCATATCTTGCCTTGAAACGAGATTGCAAGATTTGGAGGATTTGCTGGAAGTTTTGTTTCGGCTTATGTGGAAATTGTTAAACAATCACTTTTGATTTTTTTTTAAATTCATGCTTTTCTTAAAAGTTGCTTGGAGAAACTAATACACTTTTATGAGGAATTGTGTGAATAGTATCTCTTGCAGTATCCACACCTGTAATTTCCTTATTTGGTAAACTGTAGCTACAATCTTTTATTTACTGTCCACAGTGAGATGTTAAATGATAAATCTAGGCTGTAATGCTGAGGGTGTGAAGTGCACGTCAGTGCCTGCATGTCGTCAGTGCTGGCAGAAAGCAGTGGTTTAAAGTTATTTTTCCATGACCAGAGACAAAAAAGCTTGGCTGCCGTTTGATTTTCGTGTCTGTTTTTCCACATTTGTGAAAAATGGGAAAGTTTGGCTGCTGTTGAAACTTTTTGCAACTTTCTCATGTCATCTCTCAACTCTCGATTATCAGCTCTGTTAGTGTTACTTTACTTTGTGACTTCTTGGCTGGTTTAGTTGCAGCTGCAGTTCCTAAAAAAGGGAAGTGAAAACTGCACAGTTTTGGTTGACTTTCTGTCTTCACTTAAGAATACTGGAATGATTGAAGGAGAACATTCTGAATGAAATGTCTTTGTTAATGCCTCTGATATTTATATAGGTGGTGCTCATTGTTGTTGAGCATTATTGCATGTTTAGTAAGTTGTCCTAAAACTGAAACACACATAGGAAATCGCTGGTTGTTTACACTAAAGTTAAGGTAAAGGAAAGAGTGGCCAAAATAACTGCCTGACAGGAAATCCCAAAGTGGGGCGAATTGACATGCACTACCAGAGCTACTAATGGGTGTTGCTTCAAAAAATCCTTCCAACAGCCTGAAACTCTTGACTATCCTGCCTCCCAAGTTGAAGATGTTTGCGAAAGTGCCAGAATGACATCATCAGTCAGCAAATCACTCAAGAAGTCTATGTAAGATCAGTGCTTTTTTGTTTTTTTTCCCCCAAAATACTTGCCTCATGGTCAGGCGTGTTCCCTATTTCTCAACTCTCTGAGCAGAACGATCAGAAGCAGAAGGCAGCTTTAAATGGGGCTGTTGCAAAAAAATTCCAACATTAGCTTTGAGTTTGAAAGAGGAAGGTGATTATTCTTCCCTGAGTTCAGTTTTGATTTGTCCTGTTGTGTTTATCACAACTTTTCAGCTGTCCACAGTCATGTAAATAAGCTAAATTATACAAATGCAGATGTTTAAAGGGCTAATGCAACAAGTAAATCTCTAAATTTTACTACGCGCGTGTGGGGTGGTGGTGTGACATTCTTGGTGTGTAGTGTAGGTTGTGTGGATGTGGAACAGACTTGAAGGAGGCGTGATACCTACTGTAAACATCATCAAAGTACCGTACTGGTTTCGTAATCACACCTAGCCTTTCTAAAGAGCACTGTCCCATGTGCTTTGGTGATAAGGAAAGGCAGAAACTGATGCAAAGTCAAATCAGTCTTTAGAGGAAAAACACTGAAAGCTGTGTGTTTGTTTAACAAGTCACTGGGCAGCATTACATCACGGCAACACCATTTGGGCTATGGGCCCAGGATGTAGATACTCAGCACAGCCAAGGACATTACAACAGCACTGTAGTCTTTAGGGTCATAACTCACATTTTCAATAGTTCCTAGCTTTTCTTTGTTATGATGTCGTTGTCTTGATGTTTTGCAAAAGTATGAGATCCATGAAAACAGCCAGATGGAATGAGCTCTTTAATAAAAGGAAGTCAGAGGAGCTAGTTTGACCGAGATGGAGAGAACTATTAGCTCTTTTGAATTCCAGAGTAAAAGATGATCTCATAGTGAAGTAACACAGAGGAAGCATCACATCGCATAAATATAATAACAGTATTGAGACTGGGAACCAATAACTTGCAATCGGTTCTCAGTTGTATATATATTTTAGTAGATTTAGTCTCATGCATGCCTTTCTTTATTCTACACTTTCAAAACTCAGCAATAAGCTGCTGTATCGAATATCAGTATTTTTTACTATACTTTATCAAAGTTAGACCAATATTGTGACAAGACTATGCTGAAGTGCTCAGTATATTTATCAAATGCTTTAGCTGCGGTGGCTCTGTGGTGTAGTGGTTTACACGTTCGCCAAACAAGCAAAAGACCAAATTTGATCTTGGGAGGAGACACAAATCCATTGGAGGTTGCACTGGGAAGGGCTTTTAGTGTGGTTGGGGTGACCCCTTGTGAATGATTGTGAATGTGAATTAGAGTTATGTAGGAAGTCTTTGTAGAGCTTACAATGAATCTGCATAATTGGCTGGGGTCAGCCAGCTTATCTTGTTCTGGTTCATTATGTGTCATGTCCAAGTGTTTTTGCGTTCGGCTACAATGATTGTAAAATGTCTGCCGAACAATAAAAAGTGCTGATGATCAAACTTTTCAGTTTGTCAATGCACAATATAAGATCCAATCTTCTTTACTGGCCACAGGCTTGACAGGTAATGTAATGTTGTATGCAGGTTGTAGTTGTTACTTCCTATACGATAATTGTTTAAAGTATTCAGAATCTCAAACATCGTTTGTTCCTGTTTGTATTGCAGAGCAAACTGGGCAGTAGTTTGCTTTATAGTAGTGTGATGAGCATCTTCTCCTTAACCTAATTAATTAATAATTCACATCTATTATTGGTGAAATAGTTGGTTGGGAGTAAAGTGGTTTAAGGACATGCATGTCTGTATGCCAAACTGTTTAGATATGAAATGCGAAGGATACAAGAATCTTTAAAAAAAAAAAAAAAAGATAAAAAAGGGATTTGTTATATGTTGGCTTTGAGCCTATGAATTAATTTGCTGAGTTGTTATTTCATGTTATCAGATGCACTTTTGCTCTGCTTCCTTTTTTCTTTTGACAGTTGGTTGCTGTTGCAGCATGAGCCTGCCAGATTGTTTCATTATTTGTGGTTGGTAAGCTGAACTAAAATTAGAATCAGAAACACTCATTAACGATGTTTTGGGAAGTATTACATGTTATTAGTCCCTATTAGGTTTTGTTAAAATAAAATATGGCAGACATACTGTTAGTGCATAGGAAACTTTGGTTTTTGAAGATAAAGGTTATTTGTGGAAAAAAACAGTTTTCGTAAATCTCTAAATGTGTGCAGATGTAAGTAATTTTAGTGGCTTTAGATTATATTGCAAAAAGCTATGTCAGATTTAGTGAGACCAATTCCTATTTCAGATGCATCTATTTAATATTTTTTGCACCTACATCATGGTAGCATATTAAAGCAAAGCATGAAGATTATACTCATGGGTGTCAACATGGAGGATTCTAGTTAATGTGGGTGGAGAAACTAGTTGGACAAGCTGGACAATGTGGAAAGGCATATTTATAGAAAAAAAAAGGGTTTAAAAAGATGATGTCACATTCATGCTGAAAGGCATTTATATTCAAGGTAAAAAATCAAACACTTCTACTATTGTGAGAAATGAGATAATAATGATAATGACATACATAAGGATTGGCCTGGTTATCGTGAATAAGGTGACAAATGAAAGTGCAGAGTATTTGCAGGAAACATGGAACAGAAAGGCCGGATGTCAGGACAGAGCCACAAGGCAGTGGGCAGTGAAAGAGGTTTATTAAAAAAGCAGCAACAAAAACCCCAAAGAACTTGATAACGCTATTGTAAATGTGTAGAAGAGATCTGTAGGGTCACACCGCAAAGCTGGTTCTGTGCTAGTGTTAACCAGTTTGCTGTTAGCTGCAAGTGGAGTGCAAGCCGTCCTTGTACCGTCCTGAAAACAGGCTTGCAGTTTTTTTTTTAAACAACGATTTATTGATTTTCTGGAACAACACAAACAGCAACAAATCAGCACAGCCAAATACAAATAATAAGAAAAAACCCCAAATACAGGTACATGAGTAGGCTTGCAGTTTTAATCAAGCTGTCTGATGTTAAAAAAAAAAAAAGCCCCTTGAATTACATCTACAAAGAAATGTGAGAGGTTACTATTGTAACTTTTATCATAAAAATGTAAATATATTGAATAGCTATGTGGACAGCTAAGTAGGGAATTGATTATTATTGCATTAGGCTAAGTTGATGCTAGGTAAATTTACTGGCCCCAAAAAACTGTCAGCATCATCATCCAGTGGTTTCTTGTGTGCTTCATTTTGTTAAATGGAGTTTATTTTATTTTTATTATTAACCTCTTGAATTTCAGACCACTGATGTTGAGATTCTTCTGTTGCATCATCCCACATGTGTTTTAGTTGCCTTTAATAACAGACAACAGATAGTCTCTACTGTGTGTATAGAAATTGGACACTGGAAACAAGTGCACGCTTTAGTAATGGGTAACGTGTCACATTGTAAAGCGTACTTTGGATTACTTTTTGTTTTGTTTTTTGTGTCATTTGATGCATCTGACATTTTGATACGTGAGCTTTAGGGAAGCCTCGGAAATCATTTTAGGTCATGTTAGCATGTGGTTCACACAAGCTGTCAGCTTCTCACACACTTGAGCCATTTACAGTACTGTGGGAAAAAAAATGGAGCCGGTTTCTTCATACTTTGCAAGGAAAATGAGAAACGGGTGCAGCGACTTATTGAAACGCTTACAAAATGCATCTAAATACAATGTTTAAGGCATAACCAGAGTTTGTACAATTCTGACGATCTTGAAAGTCAATAATATTTACTATAACTACGTTTATTTGTGCACACAGCCTAATTCGCGTGTAATTTCTTTAAATAGATTTTTTTGCTCCTTGTCAAGATGTTTGTTTCCACACTGCTTAAATAATGTAGAGATCCAGCCTCTGAGGATGTCAGTCCATAATTGATAGTGTTCAGGGTTGCTTACATTGATTTGGCAGTGTGTTTGAGATCATAGTCATGCTCAGAAATGTTGGCATTTCCAATCAGATGCTTTCCACGTGCACAGACGAGAAAAATCTGATGGTACTTTCCTGCATTCATAATTGCACCAATTTTAACACGAACACTGGCTAAAATCCACCCTCAAATCATGACTGAGCCTCCACCGTGTTTTACAGCTGGCTGTTGGCACTCACTGTTGTAGCTCCTTCCTGCTTTTCTCTGAACATATAAGTGACAGTTAGAACCACAGATTTTAAATTTCATCACTTCATAAGAGCTATTGCCACAGTTGATTTCTTATGTAATCTAGCTTATCTAAGCTTTTCTCCCAGCTTTCCTTTTTTAAGAATTGCTTCTTGACAGTCAGCCATCCACTGAGACTATTTCTGTTGAGGCTATGGCAAAAAGTAGATCTTCAATGGATATTTTCTAAAAACTCTTTAAGAAAAACGTCCAGTTACTGTTTTTCAGATCAGTCATTTTGTCCTCGTTGTCCAGTTTCTTCAAACATTTTAACGATTCAGCTAAAGAAATTCAAACAAATTATATATTTTAGCAACAGGCTGCCAGTAACAAAATGTCTAACGATGTCACCTTTTTTGCCTAAGTCGACAGTGCACCTTGTAATCTGGTGCGCATTATTTATGAATTCTGGTTGTGCTTACTGACCTCGAACCGATTTTATGCGGTACATGGCGCTCAGAAATCTGTCAAAAATGTTTTAGTATGATTTTGGAAAGCTACAAAGCATTATGACTACCATAGTCAGGGGCCTGGTGGAGTAATCCGGGTCCGAACTCTGCTTCAGGTCCCAAAGTCAAACAAACACTGCGGCATCACTGAGAGTTAAAAATTGTCTAAATTCTTTCATCTCTAATAAAATGATCACTTTTGCTGCTTTACCAGGTGTAACAATTACGTTTAACATCCAGGCATACATGAAAACAGAATTTATTCAATTTAACAGAGTTAGAAGATAGCAGGAAGTTAGCTCGCTGGTTTCTACTTAAACATGATATACCATGTTCTGACTGAGAGATTTCTGAAAACATTAAAACGTACAGCTCTATCACTTCCAACATAAATGAAGAGAGAAAACTAAACAGCAGTGACGTTTGTAGTGTTACTGAATTTGGGCTAGCTGGTATATAACGATGTGCTACGTGACCGCTAGCGACATAGCTATGTTAGCATACCATACACATGGTGGAGCTGGAGGATGAATGCTAACTTATTTTTTCCACTCAATAAACGTTAACGTGAGGGTTCCTGGTGGTTAGGGACAAATGCAATCGCATGGCAGGATGCTGTAAATGGACCAAACTTCAGTCAGGAGAACAACTGAGATAATCCATCCACAATTTGATGTTAGTCATTAATATACTGCAACGACATGGGAATAGTGCAGCTGCGAGAGAATTCAACATTAATGAATCAAGGGAAGTGGAGGAAGCAAGAAGAATGAGTAAAGTTTGACTTATCTGACTGTTTTGTTTTCCGTAATGCACCTCATAATCCAGTGCGCCTTATGTATGAAAACAGACCCATTCATCAACAGTGGGCCTTATGGTCGAAAAAATAAAATAAATGGCCTAAAGAAACAAATAAACATTGCAAGGAAATTGGTCACATACAATGACAGGGCTGAGAATGAGTGGAAAAAGTAGCCAAAGCAAAATTTATACCTTCAAAAAATCTTGGAGAACTACTGCTCTATTTAAAAAACATAGAAGATTATCTAGCTGCTTGGAAACAAAGAAATAAGAGGTGGCTTAAGACTTTTGCTCAGTACTGTAGGTATGTCCTGTATTTTATTTGGCCAGTCACGACAAGATTTTTGTCATATTAATTTTCTTTTTTTAATTTTTTACATACTGTGTTATTGTATTAACATGACTGGAACGATATTTGGGGGGACATGTGAGCAACAGCAGGAAACAGACCACATGTGAACCTTTTAATGACATTCGGGAAGTTTGAGAGAGAAAGCAGTGATGAGTGCGTTAGTCACACAGTGGAAGAAACACATTGACTCCTCTAAAGTCACCCTCTGTTATGAACCTTATTCATGTGTGTCAGTGGATTAGATCTGAGACATTAAAATAGGAAATTTGTTTTTTTGGCTGCCTCAGTGATTTAATAAAAACCATGTATGACATGCATATGTCTTCTCCATGTATGCATGAATCATACTTGGGATTTGCTTATTTGACAGGATGATTGATGAGTAGACTGCATATCCTGATAGAGATGCCAAAGAGCTTTGTGTAGACTTAATGGAAGAAGTTTCTTTAAATTTTGCATGTTGGATGACAGTCTGAACACTTTTCTAATCAGTGACACATGTTGGAAATTTGTGCCATCGATTACAAAGTTGACAAAATCTGACATTTGCTGTGAAATGTTATGAAACAACCAGTTAGTAATGTCGAAAAACCAATGTGGAGAGGCTGTAGTCAGCTGAAAAATTCTATTTAAATTTGATTCTTATTTAAATGAACCTTTTCATGTGATGAAGCTACAGAACAGCTACAGGCGATCTGAAGGAGTTGAGCTAGTCAAGTGCCCAGTGCATGTCTAGTGAGAAAGGCTTAACATGGGTGTGTCACGAGTGAGTCAAATTTTTAAATACAATGGTAGAATTGAGTATTACAGATATAGTCACTACTGTGACATTTATAATAGCATGTTATTAGGCGCACTGGGACTATTATTTTAAACATTTTGCTGCCTGCCTCTGGTGTTACGTAGTTTCATTACACACCACTTAGTCAACAGCCTGCAGATAAAAACAAGGTCATGGTTCACATGTTTTTGCTCTTGTCATCAATTAGGGAAAACGACCGCTATAGCAGGTGCGAACGTGTCATGTTTTAAGCCGAATTTGAGATGGATTTCAGAGGAAAACTGCTGCAAAATTCCTCTCGCCATTTAAAAAAAAAATCTTTGCCAGATCAGGTTAATTTCAGTAGACTTTGAAATACAAATGACAATTTATGTGATGTGAAAATATCTCCTTCTTTTCTTACAAACCTCAGCTTTTATAATGACCACATATCTTGCCACCTTCAAGGATACAGTAGGAATTTGCTTTCAATAGAAATGGAGATAACCCGAGGGCAGTGCTGTGCTAGTCTGCAGTCACATGGTCAGACCATCCATTGTGGAGCCATTGAAGTCTTAGCTGTACTAGCGTTTTTGTGCTTCCTCTTTTCAGTATCTGTTTTGGGAAACTAAGCAGTACCAGCACTTTCATGAGAAGCTAATAAGGCTACCGCAAACTCACGCACTTTTAAAGTCACTCATAGAAATCTGCTGCATTCCATTTTTAAATTAATTGCATTTTCTTTTTTCAAACCTATGTAAATAAAATAAAGCGAAGTAACCGACGTCAATATTAAACACTGAGGGAGAAGTGTTTGTGACAGTTCTTTTTTAGCAGAGCAACCTTATTTTGTGAGCTTGATTGATTCGTTAGTACTGAGATGCCAAATGTGTCATTCTGCTCTATGCATATTATATATTTTTCTGTTATGTATAAAAGGCCGTCTTTGTAGTGTGTTTTTTTTTTTTTTTGTCTTTCCGTCTGTGTTTTTTTGTGGCAGTGCCTCGAGTAATGAC
>VUQR01010322.1:0-27988 GCA_015108515.1 Hemichromis elongatus | reverse complement strand
CATCTTCTTTTTTTTTCTATTTTTTTTTTTTTTTTTTTTTTTTTTTTTTTTTTTTTTTTTTTTTTTTTTTTTTGTCTTTCCGTCTGTGTGTGCTTGTGGCAGTGCCTAGAGTAATGACACTGTGTGCCCTACATGCTTCTAAAGCATGTAGGGCACACAGGAGTCAGGATCCTTCAGATTTGACAGGTGTTTGAATATTTGTGTTGTTACGACGTACCACTTCATATGCGGCTCTCTCAGTCTGACTGAAAATAAAACATTGATTCACTTCTCACACCGGGCCACTTGTAAAATTTCCCGAAACTCTACATAGACATGCTTTGCAGCAGTGGAATCTTTTTTTATTTGTCTTGTCAAGCTATTTTTTATTAATCGTTTTTGTTAGTTATGATATTGTTAGTCTGTAAAAATTAGACTATTCTAAATTCAGTTTCCCTTAGTGACATCTTCAAATTGCTAGTTTTTAATCAAAGTAGCAATTCATTGAATTCCTTCAATACATCTCTCAATAAGCTCCTCAGCTGTGTAAAACTGACTGATGTTAATAGACCTGCTGTAGATATTAATCTCCAAAGATGTTCAGAGATTTCAAAAATCTCTCAGGGAAGTGTCGGAACTGCTAAGATAGAAAATATGTAGTTTAAATAATAATCACACTCAAGGCTATAGAGCAGATGTTTATTGTCATTTAATGATTCAGAAAGAATTATTGGAATATTGTGAGTGGAAAAGCATGATGAGGGAACTTGTATTTCTTTGCGACAGCTACATTCAGTACGGTAGTAAATGTGTTCTAATTGAAATATAACTCACATCGAATGCCAGGTTTTAATTGTGTCTTAGTGTGTCTTTTTTTTTGCCCTTTTTCCTTCACCTCCATGCTTTGCATGAAAACATTATCCTCACTGTGCAACCTTGATAGACACCATCAAACACAATACGTGCGCATTGAGAAATCTTTTTGCAGCAGCCCAGGCAGTGTTTTGCACTACCTCTGTGTTTACAAAAGCAGTCACTGAGAAGGCAGTGTAACGAGATTTATTTAGATGAATTAATTTGTTTTGACTTGGTCTGATTCACTTATTCTGTGTGTCTGATGCCACTCCTTTCAAATTGATCAGTACATTGGTAGTGCAGCAGATCTTATCAGATTACACAAAGACAAATTATGTAATTTTGTTGTTTGATATGACAACGACGAGCAAGCGTTACCCTCCGATGTAATGTCACAGTTTTGGGATGATTTGTATTTCTTCAGAGGAAAGCAGGTTTTTAAGTATAATCCACACAGTAGCTTTGGATGAACGTTTTGTCGAGTGGGAGCTCTAGTGTACTCCTTTGAAATGTTGAGGAGCGACAGACCAAATTTGAATGGCCTTTATACTGACATTTAGAAGAGCTCGATATTTTTCTCATATTTTTAACTGCGGTTTGACAATGACCACGGACATGTAACTGTGGCTATCTGTGTGTGGACTGCAGTATTCAGACAGGTGTACTGTGCTGACGTACAGGTTTCTGAACGCTTTACTGTATTTAGGTCATCAGAGACTGAGGCTGCTGAGCTGCTGTGTTTTGGTAATGATACGTTCACAATAATTCTTACTTGGACACAACATTAAGTATGTAAAATCAGGCTGCTCAGCAATTACATTTGTAATTATTTTAAGTTTTGCAATTGTCACGCTATATTTCTTGCTTTTCAATACTTCAGTATAGCAGCAAGCTGATAACTCATGTAAATTTAATTTAATTTATATAACGTCAAACTGTTATGTGGTAAATAAAAACAACAACCCTATAATAATAAAGAAATACAATATTTTTCTTTTGACATAATTTTTTTTTTCTGTTGACAACGAGAGTTTAGAACTTTGTTAATTTTAACTTTCTGAATAAACAACAGAAGTTAAACAAATGAGCGCCTAATAAAACACAGGTGTTTGGTTTTTTTTTTAGGATGTGCTACCAATCCTTACTTCTCAGCATTTAAGGCTAATTATGAAATTTTCACAGTTTTCTTAAAGTTTCTTTTATCAGCCTTGATTTTATTTCCAGAAAAAGTTTAATTTTGCTTGCCGAAAATTAGAGAGTGTTGCTAAAACCTGCTAGAATGTAGATGAACGGAGCGTCTGATTAAACAGGAACTCAAGGTAGTTTAATGAATTTACCAAGAACTGTCAGAAGCACTTTGCGTTACAGGCCTTACTGCCAACAATGGCTATCTCACACTAATTCTTTTTTTATTATTAGAACTAATTAAAGTAAAAGCTAATTTCCTTCTAAACCCATTTTACAGTGGCATCGTGGCTACTGATTTTATAGTGATAGTTCCAGTGAGTGAGTTAAAATGACATCACGCAGATGGTCTTGTTTAATTGGTTGAGTATAACAAGCGTTGCTATTTAAAAGCTATGCAATTATTGTCACTTTGAAACAAAACTAGTCTTTTGTCCAGCCTGGAAAAGAAATGTATTTCTTATGCCACCTGGTGATCTTGTAATGGAAGAATATATCTTTACACGAGTTAATGTAATACTAACATTAATTGCAGTTTGTAATATTAATTTTAACATTTATTGTACGAAATATGTATACTTGTATGGTTTTGTGTCCCCAAATTGGTTCTCAAGTTGCAGGATATTGCTTTGTGTTTTCATTTTTAAGGATCTGCATGGACTCATAATCATATTTGATTAAGGAGGGACCCAGAGCTAATTTGATTAGGTTATTTAGAGAAATATGTGTTTGGTAATAAACATTTATTATGATGAAAAAGTTTACTTTAATAAGCGGGAGAAGCCCAGAGGACATGCAAGCTTAATTGTTAGATGTTAAATTGCAATGTTGCGATGTTGCCAAGATAATGGGCAAGGAAAGGCCCTCAAGTCAAGGCAATTAACCAAACAGTGGTTTGATTGTTGTTAAATTGATTAGAAAATGTTTAAGTACTCCATTTGAAAATTGGCTATTGTTTCACACAGTTTTAGGCTGCTAGAGAACGCTGGGCTTAATGATACATACGTACTGAGTTACAAATGAGAAAAGTTGTTGCTCGGGTTAAATTATTAGCGTTACACATGTTGTGAAGTGTCACGCTGCCTTTTTAAAAGCAATAAATGCTTTTACAATACTGACACAAATACCTGGACATCCCCATCAGAACCCTCCATACGTAACGCCTGTGTTATTTTAACTTGGAAAAAAAAAACCCAGCTTGGGCAACACTGCACATCGAGACTGCCGCTTTGTTTTTTCTAGTCAATAGCTTCATCTCCCAACTGTTGATCAGTTGCAGCCGACAGAACTAGTGATAGATATGGCAGTTTGAGTGTCTGCTCGGTGTTGCCCAGAGCGACAGCCGATGAAGATACACAGAGGGAGGTGCAGGTTAGAGCCAATCTGTTTGCTCGCCCCAGCATCAGTAGTTTCCTGATTAGAATAGTGGAGAAATCCGCGGCTGGAGGCAGGCTTTATGGCCATCGCTACCCCACATCTCCCCACTCATTAGTACTTTACAGCCTAGCGCCACAGCATATGGCAGTGTTGCTACTGATTCCCATTTGAGGTGTGTTTCAAATGGCTGTCCCTCGCCGAGCCACAAGCCTTTGGCAGTAGCCATTCTTAGTGTGTCTGAGATGAAGATAAATATCTGGATTAGGAGAAGTGGTTGAATTTTTTTGGACCACTGTCACTACAAAGGATGCTCTTCAGAACTCATATTACAGGAATAAAAGAAGCTTTGTGTGTTTAACTGTGTCATGCTGTAACAACATTCCCTGGGAAAATTTATCATTTTGGGAATACACAAAACTTTAACCTAGCAGCGCTAACTTGCATGTTATTGTTTATTTTATTTTATTTTATTTTTTTTTTACTGATGTAGATGTGTTTGATTATGGGTGCTTTCCGATGGATCTCATTTTATCTACTTGTATTTGTCGTGTTCGTTCTCAAACACAAACGTTTTTACTTTTGCTCTATTATTTGGGATCATCAAGTGTTACCATATCCTGCACATGCACATGTACAGTATTTCGGGCTATTGCTCGTGACAGGAATGAGCTAATGCTCTCTGTGGTACCGAGACAATTAGCACATATGCTTTATGTACTCTCTAATGTATGCAAGCGTTATTAAAAATTTAATTTGGTATCTCGGAGGGAAACGCAACAGCATTTTCTACTCTGTGATACCAAAGAGAGAGAAGAAAATGCTGCGGTATCCAGGGGACACTGTACATGTGTGAACACTCGAGATGGGACGTGCACTTGCCAGTGTTGTCGTTTTCTGTTGGATTGTTTTTCACACTGTGCCCTCCCTCCAACAGAACATACACATAAAAACATTGGCTGATGATATGGTAAGGTGCTTGGTTTAATTTTGATGTGATTATTTTTGTTTTACATCCTCTCACGTTTTCTTATAGCTGCATGGGACTTTTAACTGGAGTACATGGATGGATCAGATGTGCCAAAAGCAAATAGTTTAAACTGCCATTTTATCTGTACATTAAAAAAAGCAGATGGGTTACATCTAGTGGTAAAATGATACAGTGGGTTAATACACACTAGCAAATAATGATAAGTTTCAGTCTGTCCGTATCAGCACTCTCTAAAGCTATGCTGTGAAAGACATTTTTTCATTGTAGTGCACTCTGCGCCAACAAGGTCTGTTTGCCTAAATTTTTCATTATGAAAATAACTTAGCCCTCAGCATCTCTGCTTTTGCAAGCAGGTCATAGATCATTTAGTGTGCAATTATTAGTTGCACTTCTGATTAGACGGTTTTACCTGGGGCCTTTTTAATAACCTTAGTTAACAAATAGCCCAACGCATGTAGTATTACATGATTTTTGGGATGTACAGCCAACATATTATTGTTGCATACCACTTCTGCAGAAATCAGCTTCGCATTAGCTTTCAGTATGTTTGATCCATCCGGTAATACTTCAGTAAACTGACATTTGCAACATCATTTATGTCATCATTATATGTCTGTCTGTTCATTTCGTTTATATCTGTTCATTCATCCAGCATGTTCTCACCCTTTGATAATACAAACAGTGACTGGTTGCATGCAGTTCATGTACTTTTCTGCTTTTACACTTAATGCTACTGCATTCATAAGAATAGCATTAACCAATTAATACAAAAAGGGACGTGTCTTAGTACCCTAGCCTGCAAACTTAAAAAGTGGCGCTGTATGCTAGAATCCTTAGAATAACTTCTCAATCCTGTGGGTTTGATGGTAAGTACAATATTTAGTTTTATTTTTAATCAAACTGGAATATACAAAATACAGGTGTTTGCTGTGTGTTGCAGATATTTTTTTGTATTTATTTTCTTCAATAAAAAGTAAAAATGAAAGGAAAAAATCTATATATTTTTTTCTGTTTTAACCTCATTTTCAGTTGTTTGCAGAAACACATCTGTTCCTGAAATCAGTGCATAATGATAGCAGGAGACAAACTTTTAAACTAGTTGTTTAAGAAAAAAAAAAAAAGTTTTTCTCTTAGTGATCCATATTCTTTATAGTCAAAACAAGCTCATTGGCAGTGCACTATTTTAATATGTCGATCCATCTGTTTTCTTTCAGCGCGATCGCATTACCAGTTTTAGGAAAACGGGGACGAAGAAGGAAAAGCTCCTGATACAACACCCAACGGATCCCCTGTCTACCCAAACTGAGCTGCCCGTTCCTCAGCCCCTTTTTGACGAGCGGTCCATGAACCTCTCGGAGAAAGAAATCATTGACCTCTTTGAGAAGATGATGGTAAGCTTTGTGTTAGTTGATCTGCTGTATTAAACAGCAGTTTTATTACAACTGCTAATTCCACATAGTAGTAAGCACTGAAAATTTCAGTATGAAGCACAGTGATGTTATTTTGAGTATATGTGGAGCGAGTTAGGGGAAAAAAGGGCTTGAAAGGCATTTTTATATCTACATTTTACTACAGATGCATTCTTGTTTTGCTGCTGGGGCTGATAATAGAATGATTGCTCTCCAGACCTGCCCTGGTTTTATACAGTGTCTCGTACGTATGTACGTATATACGTATATTCTGTCCATAAAAAAGAAAGAATTCCTCTCAAACAGGGACAATATGCTGTTCTTTTAACTAAATAAACAATTTAATGAACATTAACAACATTATAATTGAAACTAGGATCCCATAGAGCTGTCATCTACTCGAGACTGAGCTTATATCTGTGGATTTATATAGATAACTGTGAATTTTTTCAGTGGTTTAACCTTAACATCAGTCCACGACTGATAAACCTTGGTGTAACGTCTAAGTTTATAGAGTTATACCCGTACCATGTATGTTAAAGCCCCACAAGACAATATTAGGACGACACACACAACCTTAATTACCTATGTGTTAGCATGATATCCTTGGGGCGATGTAGACAACTCCTACATAAAACAGCGCCGTCTCATGAGGTTACACATAGCTCTCATTTGTGTGCTTATTCTGATTTGAAGTAAACAACGTGCAATAAATTTACCATTTTTTATTAAAGTCTTATTTCCGGAGTTTACCGTGAGGCGTAAATTATTTTTAAATAGCCTCTCTTTAATTTTAATTGTCCAGTAATCCCATGGTTGTATTGACACAACCATTTTTATTTATCTGTACTTCTGTTGTTGTCCAAAGACAATTATAAAGGCATCACTAAACCGTAATGTAGCATCGGATGACATAAATTTTCATTATGAAAAATGCAGGCATAGATTATTTTGAAACAACACCACAGTCTTAATAACGGTGGAGGCTTTCACAATCTCCAGAGATTAGTTAGTGCAGGAAACAAGTCCGTGCTTGTGATTGAGGAAATATTTTGTGTTGTTGTTTTTTTGTTTTTTTTTCTTTTTTAATTAACAAAAAAAAGAAAAAGAGTCTCTGAAAATGAAGTGGTGTATAATTGATTGTGTCAGCATCATGTGATTTCTCTCCTGTATCGTGGTGTTTTTTTTTCTCGCCCAACTCCAAAGAAGGCCTTTTTGGCCTCAGGTGAGACGCCTGAGAGTTCAGGTTCCACAGGAAGTTTCACCGTTGTCTCTCATACTTTGCTGCGCCTGCAGTGCAGTCCAAATAATGTCTCAGTGACTGAATTCTATGATTTACGTAGTTAATATAGTCTTAGTGTCCGTTGATGTGTGACACGTGTTCATACTTGTTGCACCGCAAATTTGTATTCGTCAAAATACTTACAGACAATAATACAGATCGTGATAAGTTGCCCAACAAACTTGCAAAGCAGTATAAGCAGAATTGCATGTCTCTCTGTTAGACTTGTTTATGGACAACAACGTTAAACACAGACTTTGGCCACTACTCAGCATTTGTTCATTCTGGTTTCTGTGTTTTCATTGGATATTGTAATAATAAAAAATAGAATATCGACCCAATATTACTTTTTAATTGAACCAAAATGACCTGAGATTTATAGAAAATGTAAATGTTTTAGATTCAGATGTTAAGCTTTTGTGAGGCCGGTCTCCACCTACGTATTCCTTAGGCCAGTGTGAGAAGTGCCAAACTTTGAAATTCACTTTGCACTCATCTGTGGGGTCAAAGCTCTGTCACACTTGTGATTTTCTCCATTGAAATGCATTTTTGGCCTTATGTACTGGAGGATTGAAATCTTACAAAAAGCTTTCAGCCCATCTCTTTGAAGTGAGGAGCTGAATTACTCTGGCTTCATTGCATAGGTTGTGTGTACTATTGTGGATAATGTCTCTGAGTGTGTATGTGTGCGTGGTACGGTGCCTGCCTTTCCTTTTTTCTCATACAATGGTCTTTATTGCCAGGGCCAGAGAAATACGACCAGTGCTCCTGGTTTTCATCAGGCGAGTGCTCAGTGTTTTCTTGCCTGGGTGCTCATCCCTGTCACTCAGTTCACCTCTCAATTACTATGTTTGTGCTCACAGCGGCGTGACATTAAACCCAGGCTTCAATTTGCTCAGTGACAGATGACACAGAAGGCATGTTTGTTGGTCTGACATTTGACAGGCCTTGACACTTTGGGCTGGGAAGTATAATTACAGTAATAAAATTAAAATAAAAAGGGGTTATTTACTTATGTACTTTTAAGCAATCGCTATTTACACTCGCAGACAGTAAACTTTTCTGGTCAAACCTAGTAAACACAGAAGGAACTGTGGCGCGTGGTTTCTTTTGATGATAGTAGCTTCTCTTCAACATCTATCTGTTCAACACACATTCCAGTTGCTCTCTGTCTTCTTTGTCTCTGCACCCATTCTGTAATTGATTGTTATTATGGTCCTACATGTTGCAGTCTTGATGTCTAGCTGGCTTCAAATGAAGGGCTGACCCATGGCATATTAGTGAGACCCCCTACTGTGCGTTAATGACTAGCAGGAAAGTGAAAATACTTTTTTTTCGCTACAAAGTGGTTACACATTGCGCAGTGTATCTCAAAGCCTAAATAGCACGTAGCCTATTACTGAAAGGTCATCAAAAGGGTTTGTCAAAATATAGGAAGAAACACTCATTCAGTGGCCAGGAAACCCAAATGAACACTTTCTAGAATTTTTGAAGGCAACCATTAAGAGCAGGAGTATATTTATAAAAGTACAGGGGGGGAAAGTTAAAATGCATGGAAAAACATTTACTTGCAGCACTGCCTTAGGAGGGCATTGTGTTTGTATTTACTCCATGTGTTTTGTCACAGAGTTTCCTAAGATGTGCACAGCAGGAATTCACAGGATCTCATCAAAATGCGTAGACATCAATCAGTTGATGGAATTTCATGTATTTGCGTCTCACTAGGAACGCAGCTATAATGCTGTAGTCGACTTCACTAATAGCACAAAAACAACATATAAAAAGCATTCACTGTTCCAGTGAAGATTTTCACTAAACCTCGAGGTATCACAATAACCACAGTCATTACCATGTGTAAAGCTATGAGTGTACACTAGCAGAGGCGTGATGTTTTGTGAGGTCAAACGCATGAACTCATCTCCTCAATTTAGACTGTCTGTCTGATGGTGTGAATATGTGTCAATAGCTGCTGCATATTGGCACTCTCTGCCACATGTACTGCCATTAGCAGTCATGGCATTATTGCCAAGATGATGGTTTTACTTGGCTGCCAGCATGAAAACCTGCAAGAGCATGACATCCATACTTGATTGATTCGACTGATTTGATTTCTGTGCCAATTTGTCTCCGTTTCCGCTCTTTAGAGAATATCTTTTTCGAGTAGGGCAACTGTATTGAGGTGCGCGCAAAGACAGAGGACCAGTGAAAGAAGAATGTGACATTGCAGTGCTGCTGTGGCTAGTTTGGGGGGTTTTATGTGCCTCTCTGTGAGCCTTGTCAGGATGAACACTCCTCGTAATAAGCTCCTATGTGATCCCTCAGCAGTTCCACTCTGCACCAGGACATTAAAACCAGCCCACAGGAGAATTACTGCATGTGCCCTTACACACTCATGGATCAGACTTGAGGCTAGTGGACAAAATAATTGATTTGTCACAGTTGAAGCAAAACATTTTATACTTCTACTTTTCTTAGATCCTGTTTTCCCCATAGGGTGAGCACTCCATACTGTTTTCTGCCTGAGATGCATTTGATGGCACCCATTAATTTTCCTTTTCAATGATACAAAGCATGTAGTGCCCTGGTTTTGCTCTGTTTTAGGCTCACCACACCAAATGACTTTGACATTTTTTTTATATATATATTTTAGAAACTAAACAACAGCGGTGAGTGTCTAACAGTTTGCATTGTGCTCAAGCACATTTAAATAAAAATACTTAGGATTGTAATATGAGGGCACTTACATCCACATTATATGATCCATTCAGTAATTTTTTTTTTTTTTTACCACTTTTGAATACAAGGGCAAACTCATTTTATAGGTCAAATTATAACCTTAAACTATGCAATAATTTGATGAAAATCTGTTGCAGTTAATGAATACCTGAAATTTACCATCCACGGACTTTAGCAGATGCTTGCTATCTTCCCTGGTGAGCTGCTGCCAGGCCTGTGGTGCAGCCATCTTCGGTTATTGCTTGTTTGGGGACTGGTCTTTAGTGAGTCAAACACCTGCTCAGTTGGATTTAGGTTACTGGCTAGTCAAGAGCATTGCACAATACGTATGAAAACTCGCTGATTGCTTCGACTATATTTAGGATCAGGATTCTGCTGTGTTTTTATATAACTGGGGTTGCACATCGCCTGACTACTGTAAAAATAAATCCTTAGTCAGTTTTGCCAGACCAGTGCGAGACAAACAAGGAATCTAGCGCCGGTTTCTTTGTCCTCGTAACTTCACTGTCATTTATACGAGCTCTAATCTCCTCGTTTCGGTTACATCAGCAGCACAGGCATGATATCTTGAGACTCTTTTTTTTATGGAGCCTGTGAGGGTATAATTAATAATAGAGCATTAATCATTTTGGAGGCGAAACATGAGGGCTCATTCCTCGAGTTTGCCCCCTGACAAGCGTCCCGCATGCCCGCTCCTCCTACCCCTCCCATAATGTACTCACCCCATCACATTTTGCCTCCTTTATTGAATGCCAATTAAGCAGATAAATTAGCAGGGTTCAGAGATTAATTAAAAAACCTGCTGGTTTCCTTGGGTGAAAAAACCTGCCAATTGTAAAAGTTTCAGCTGCACTCTCTCCCCTCCTCTATCTGCGAAAGATATTAATGATTTTTTTTTTTTTTAGCTCAGAGGGTATTTACTAGAGGAAACATGCTTGAAGGAATTCAGGTCACCGTGCCCCTGGATGGAATTCCTGCTCATGCTTCACTAACAAATCAAGAAAAACCTTTTGAATCAGATTTTTTGTGGTAAGACATTCAAACCTCTGAACAAAACAGTGTTCCTACTTTCAACTGATAAGCTTCTCTTTTTTTTTTTTTTAAGCTGAATTTTTCACTCAAACTGCATGAAAGGAAATCACTGTCAGAACAGATGAACCCATACTAAAAGACAAATGATTTTCCCTGCTTCCCAGCAGAGGGCAGCATGCCTCCACACCTTTAGGTTCACCATCCTAAAACCCTGAGGAGGATGTTTTTTTTCACTCTGTTCATTCTACCCATCTCTTTGTGAGAGAGTGCTTCTGATAAACATCCCCCTCCATTCTAATCATCATGTCATTCCCTAGCTTTTAGTGCTCTGTCCAGCCTTCGCTCTATCCCCTGATGTCTCTCACATGAAAGACCTCTTTTGTGATGCAGAATTAAAGTAGCATGAAGATAATACTCCCAATAACACACAGATACTGCCTATCCAGCCTATCTGATGTGATTGCATGGCCTCAATAGAAGCAGTGTTTGATTTTGTTCTCCTGTTCTGAGTTGGGGTGTACAGTTTTTATTGCTGCAGCCTTGCTACTTTGGTTTCAAGGACTAATTATTATTGCCATTATTTTCTGCTGCTGAGCCACGTGATTTTAATAAAGAAACAGAGACAGAAAACTTTTTTTCAGCCATAGAAAGGCAGGATTTTCTATTAAAGGGTTTTAGTGGAAATGGAACAATAATTGTTTGTTTGTTGAAAAAGCTTCTTCTTGTTAGTGAAACCATTGTGCTCTAAATAACACGGTTACAAGTTTGAGGTTTTGAAATGCAGTTGATTTGAAACGGTTTATTGAATTCAAGTTCAAATGTCAAGTATTTTTGTAAAAATCTGTTTTTACTTCAAACTGTTTTCCTCGTGTTGACTATCACAGAGCCTCGTTATTAACGTCTGGCCTTTCTTGTTGTGTAGGAGGACATGAACCTGAACGAGGATCGCAAAGCGCCGCTGCGAGAAAAGGATTTGAGCACCAAACGTGAGATGGTGGTCCAGTACATCTCAGCCACGGCCAAATCTGTAAGTGAGAGAATACGTTTCGGAGTTATATCTTTATGAGCTAAGGTTTATTGTACAGTTGTAACTGGTGGGCTGAAAGATTGCAACGCTTAACAAACCTCTGTAGAATGACAACACGATGCTTTTTGCTTGCTTTGTCATTTGCTCTTGCACACGCTCACTTTTGCTGCCTTTCTTTACACCTCATGCTTGAAATACACGCCTTTGATTGCATTTTTGATTTATATCTCTTACTTCTTCCCCTGTTGTGCCAAAATGTTCCAGATATATGTTCCAGGCAATCCCTCACTTACTCAATCAGAGGTGGATGGTCGGTGCTTGTCCAGTCACATGCTTGCATGAAAACAGTTGGTTGTCCAGGTGCATGTGAATTTATGGTGGTGTCTTCTTGCTGCATTGTTTGTTTATAAAGAAGATGCTAAATCTCGCTCTTAGTTCAGCTGCAGTATATCAATGAGAGGCACATCAAGTCAAGAAGTGAAAGATAGCAAATTTCTGACCGGTGAACCTGTGATATTTCTTTACACTGCATCATAGCTTGCTTTACCATTTAGTTTTGCATGCTATGGATGCTTAGCAGAATGATTTTGTCGGTCTGTTTACTCTCAGTTATTTTAAAATGAAATTAGATGTAAAATTAATTAAAATGATTTTGCCCGTTTTGTGTTCGAGCAATTTGGTGGAGAGGCGATGCTTAATCATTTTAAGCAATAACAGTTTTGGCAGCAATCCATGACTGTATGATAAATTCTTGTATTGTCTGTTGAAGTTATGGCCAGCCGCGTGCTGTAAAATTCAGATCACTTCTGAAGAAGAAGGGGAGGGAAAAAAAAAAAAGTGATTTCTGTCCTCTTTGTTTCCTGAACCTGGTAGCTCCTTCTTGACATCATCATTTATTACCTGCCTCATTGTTATGGTAATTAACTGGCATTATTGATAATGATGATTATCCGAGATGATTGAATTCCACACAGGGCCCATTATGCTTTGTGAGCACTGATATTTTATTCAAATGAATAACGTAATCCATGTAGTCAAAGGACAGAGGACAAAATGGGATGTCTGTCAGCACCCTGCTATCACATTTAATAGGTCTGAAGAAAGGGGATGGTTGAATGTCAGTGATGATTGCGTGCATGCTGATTCATGCAAGTGCAAATGCAGTTACACTATATTACAGAACAGCTATATATCCAAACGCCATTACCTACCAATAATACATAAAGATAATGTACTTTAACTTAATAGTTTGCAATTTCTTTACATATGATTGCAACATTAATGTGACGCGGCTGCCGATTCTCTGCAGTTAGCAGCGTGATACACAACAATTATTCCTGTAACTACAGTGTGAGAGAGACAGGAGCAAGACATTTATTTCAGTTTTAGAGTAAGAAAGACATTCTGTTATTTTACAAGTATAAAAAATATTAAGTCGGTAAGTTAATACAACAAACAAAACAACAGCAAAGAAAATTAGAAACTTGGATAAGGTGATCGCGTAACTTTAACGAACAATGCTCATCTGCAAATTTTAGTCATCGGCAGATTTTTTTCTCCTGTTTTCAATAAAGTTTATTTATACAATTAACGGTCCCACTTTTTTTTTTTAACATTCTGATAGATAAAAAGAGACAAAAGATATTTCTTAATGTGACTTTATTTAAATATTTACAAATGTATGTAACAGTAAAGCTTCCTTAAACTGCCCTGTAGTGTTCCTCTGCTGTTGGATTGTGTGATGTGGGCTGTAATAACCCAGTCACTCATTGCAGTCTGTTTCGCCTGGTGTCCCTGCACAGTGCAGTTTGTCAGCAGTTAACTTACAAGTGTTTAAAGGGTTTAAATTTTTGAGACCTACTGTAATTTAGACTTTGCAAGCAAGCTTTCATTCTCAAAATCACCATCATTTTTTTTTTCTCCCATTCAGTCTTTATTTTATGCATGAATGAGCCTATATGTCTGTAAATTAAAGGTTGCACATTATTGGGGGCTAATGCTGCATATGGGTGCTAATACGCATGCTAGCGGTGATCGAATGTAGGAGTGGTGCATGTTGAAAATCCTGTCTGGATTCACTGTCTTGCTGTTGTGCATTCAATGCTAATATGATTTTGCTTTTCTACCAAAGACGGATGCTGCGTTGGGAGGTTGCGTTTTTTGTTGGCGTCAAACGGCTAAAAACACGCTTTGTTTTTCCTTTTTAATTCCACACGCTGTTTAATAGGTGTCTGATTTACACTTGCCTTTTATTTCAGTCAGTGAAATATAAGGGGGACAACCAGGACCATTTCTTCCACACTCATACGTAGTCAAACTTTAATTCACCTCTTTCTTTCTCAACTCCATGCAGTTGCAGAGAACGTAGACTTGCAACTAGAAGTTTAAATCAGTAAATGCTGGTGGAACAAGAAATATCCCCCTTGTATTGTGTAACCCTTTTCTTGTCTGTCTCTGCAGACTTGCTCAATTGAACATGTGCCTTAGTGTTCAGCAATAGGCAGTATTCCTGGAGTTCAATAGCTTTAAGTGCTTCAGGTTTCTCTCACGGGGTGCTCCTTTCTTGTATGTACAGTATATTCACCTTTCACGCTTACTGACATACCACATCCTCTTTTTAAACTGCTGTTTGGCTCGAAATGACATAATTTGGGAAAAGACTAATTCTGACTTTGTTTACTCTTGTAAAAAAGGAAGTTAAAGCTTTTCGTCTTCTCTCTCTCTCTCTCTCTCCTGTGAATTGCCGTCTCTCTCCTGGTCTGTCGCCAGGCAAGATTGAGAACACTTCCCATAGTATACCAGGGTGCCTCAGCAGGGGTCTAGCAAATTACCCCCAACACAAATGGGATGGCTTTTCACAGGAGATTTCCACACTGACCCTGTTCATTTGAATATGAGCTGTGTTTCTGTGGAATCCGCCGCTGCTCTTGCAGGAGAGCGTGTACTGACGTCCTTGTCCATCAGCTTTGCATGAACAGTTGCATTTTCTTTCTCATCTTATTTTCCTGTTCTTTCCTCCCGTTACATATGTGCCAAAAATAATCTGAACAATTGATTGACTCTGAGATTTCGTTTTGACTGCCAGTAGTGAATATTTCAGTGTTTAATTCCAGACTTTGTCTCAGTTGTTATGGCGGGGTCTTAACAGGGGGACACTCTAGTGTTATTGATGAAGTTTTATTCAAAAATTGGCCAAATGTGCCACCTTCTTCTCTGAGTAGGACTGGGATTTGCTCAGGTCATTCAAGCACTTTTTTATTAGCCTGATAAGTGTTTACGTAATTATTCTGAAAAAAAAAATAAGACATAATTATTAATTATTTGTACTGAATAAAAAAACCTGTATACTTGTACCTATTGACTTATCCTTTTATACATGTGCCTATTGACTTCCCCTGTTAATCAGCAGAAGTCAAAAGGTAGTGAATTGAGAAGAACTGTCCTGGTTTCAGAAAAAGGTGTTGCATTGCCCCCAAACTAGAAACTTGTTAGTGAAACTGTGCTGTTCCCCCTTAAGCTCCTCTCTGACTATTATCTGAGCACACTAAAGATAGTGTCTGCTATTTTGGTCAAGCTGCTATGAAATAATATTAAAAAATATGTATTTGATCTGGTTGGCATCAATACCCATGCAAAATATGTGAGCTCTGAGTTACGTCAGTGTGACTCATTTCAAGGAGTCTAATCTGCAGGATTCACGTAACGCACTGTCTTAAATAAGTGATATGCTGCATTCGCAGGAAAGCAAGGAAAATGTAGTTAGAGTGAATGCAAAGTAGTATTTCTGCCATCAGGTGATGGCATGTGTAGAACTCATTTTATGTGATGGAGTGATGGAGAGGGGAATCAAGCATCATATGGCCACAGATCTAGAGAGTTTGTGCGTGACAGTAAAGGAAACAAAAAGGCAGGCTTTGTGCTTCCGTTCTCTGAATACTAGGGAGAGGGGGGTACCCTGGTGTGTCCTGTTACTTCCTGCATTCAAAATACATTTCTTCAGAAGCATACGGCACAGAAAGAAGAGCTCAGCCACAGATTAGAATACATTTACTCTGCTGACAGACACACTCCTACTGTGAAACAAGCCCCACAGTTGCAGTAATGAAAATCACTTCCGTTACCTGCCACTATTGACAGATAACAAGGTTAATCTTCAAGAATCGTGCTGACTGCATGGGTTCAAGGTAGCTCTGCCACACAAATTTGACACCCGAAGCCCAACGTTAATGGCAGCAGATTGATTTCAGTCCAGAGAGCCTCTTTGCCCACACTAGCCACTGTTCTGTTCTGTACCACTCATTCAATCAGTCATTTACAAGGGCGATCATATTTTATCCCCTTAATCGTTTAATTATTACAACTAAACATCACTTCCGCTTTTGTCGCCACGACTTTTACTTTGGCATGTTTTCATATAGCGAGCAAATATTTGCATTAAAAATGATTTGTAACACCGCAGCTGCCAAACGCAGACATTGTCTTCAGCTTGTGACTGTAGTTTTGAATGTCCTCTTGTTGGCTTTAAACTATTTTAAGTGTATAGTGTGTGCTGTAATTGTGTGAAGAATTTTTTGTGATGTCCCACAAGTGACGCTAATGCTTCAACGTGCAATGGAGAGAATTCTCTGGCCTTACTAATGATTGTGCTGTTTGTGTCTTTTTGCACATTAACCTCCTCCGCTGATCGCTGCATGCAGATAACTGGGAGCAAAGTTGCGGTAAGTAGCCCATTATTTATTTAGCTTGTGAATCTTCTTACTTCTATGTATCTGTCTTTATTCAGTCCCTAAGCTCACAAATACACATTACACATCATTTTATCTGGTTTTGGAAGGATGTTGAGGAGCGCATTCTGAACCGTGCAAGTGAGGATCATTTCATTTTCTTTTCATTTTCACCTGTGATATTACTAATGGGCTTTAATTTGAAAGGGCTATAAACTGTCAACACATTTCCTGCATACAAATTTGTAGCACTTTAAAATGAGGGATTTTGAAATTATACAGTCTGAAAGTGAGTTAGGACACCTTTTGTTGTTGTTTTTTTTTTGCTGTTTCTCTTTGAAGTTGATTGCAGTGTAACTTCTATTAGCATTTCAATACTTTAATACCCACAAAGAAGGATCGCTTTTACACAAATTCTCATAGTCTTCAATGTAATCTGTTTATCAAATTGATTTTCGTTTTGTCTGTGAGGTACACATAGAGAATATAGAGTAAAGCTATTGTGGCCTTGCTGTGATTTGGCGCTATATAAATAAAATTCAGTTGAACATGTTTAATTGGACAGACGCTGGATGCCCTTCCTGACACAAACCCGAAGGGATTTATTTTCTCTTTTTGAGATCAAACTCAGGGATCTTTCTTAGTTGCACGTGTAAGCCACGACACCACGTATCCACATTAACAATATACAGTGTAACACTTAATAGGACTTTGTACACATTCATGAATACTGTATACAGACACACACTGACCCACAGTGCACTGCAATATTTTTCTGCCTAAATCAAATATATTCAACCATAATGGGATAGTGGAAAAAATTATGGCTGTTTATCAAAATTTGCTGTCAGCAGCTCCCCATGTTTCCCTTCAAATGCATATTCTTCTTCTTTATTTTACTTTAGGTAGTTTACTTGAAGTATACTCTTTGAATTTCTCACTGGATCGGCAATACTCATTCATTTGTTCACATTATATTATGCAGATTACTTATTTTCACCTGTGAAATGGCAACACTCTTGTAAAGAAGAAATTTATGTTGTTTTTTTTTTTACATCTACCTCTCCATAGTTTGATGTAGAAGTGTTGAATTGTCACTTTAAACTGAGTTTTATTACCTTTTGAGAGCTTTGTAAGGATTAGGAGGAGTGTAAAGCTTAACAGAAACACACAGACAAAGTAAAGTAGCACCGTGTGACCTGGCCTCTGCTCTGCTCATGATCTCAGACAAACCTCGCTCTGCAAGGCATTTAACAGAACCGTTTGTATCGATTGAGTTTTCTCCTTCTTTGTCAAACTGTTCTTTTGTGCTTGGTTATTTCCGTTGGAAGAACAGGTTTTTCTGCTTTGCACCTATTGACCTGGACTGAGTAGCCTTCAGTCAGCGGCAATGGGCGATTTGTTTTCACTAGACATATTGCGTCAAAATCATACGAGTTTGAATTGGAGACCTAAATTAGGAAGTTGTGCAAACCGTGCAGGGATTCTGGTCAAAAGCTTTGTTTCCAACTCAAGAGCATACTGATACATTTGACCTGGCATTAGTAAACTCTGTGCCATCCCTCTAGCACATAGATACGGCTAACATGCAGGCAGGTATAAACTGTCATTCTTGAAAGCCCAACTGAAAGCTAGTGGGGGTGTTCGGGGTGCAGATGGAGAGCATTTAGCCGATGATGGCCTACAGTACAACTCCCTGCTTTGCTGGCAGATTCCCATTTTCATGCTGTCTGCGTGTGTCGGTTGGACAGAGTGCTCTCTTATGTGCTGTAAGGGAAGTGTTGGTTAGGATTGTCTGCAGGGAAAATACAACTGTAACTCCTCTGTCTCAGGCATGAAACCTCCCTGGCACTCTCCCCATAGAGAATGAGGCAGGAATACAGAGACTGTGTGAGTTAGTTGTAATCCACTTTGACCATTGTAGAACTGTACAACACTGCAAAGCTGCATATGCTCTCGCAGTGTGGATTTGCTGTTAATGCCCCTATTCGGCCCCTATGTCATCAGGTTTGTGGTCTTTAATGTTAAGATTCATTGTATATAACATATATATATATATATATATATAAGTAAGTGCATGTTTTATGCAGTGTGCTGCAGTTCCTTGTTACCCACTACAATGGCTTTATAGCGTCAGGCTTTGTAAAAACTTGGCCCGATTTACGTCACAAGTCAAGGGCCACATTGTAACAATACATCAACGTCTACTGCAACGTTAACGTGAAAGCTGACTGTTGTCTCGTCTCCTTGCGATACCACTGCGAGAATCTGCAGCTCACAATGTTGCCGAAACCTTTGATTGTGAGAGGTTGTGTGATGCAGGGAAAAGGAAAAAAAAAGAAACTGCAATCCCTCGACCACAGGGAGGTGATCAATATCTGTATGACTGGACAGATGACTGCTTATTTCCATGGTAACATCGTGGTCAGTTCTGAGATGTCAGACGGTGATGGCTGGTGTGGTTGTGTGTGTTTTCAGTGTGTGGGTTGGACCAGGGATCCTAAAATGCATCAGACAACCTGAGAAAAAAGGTCAAGACGAGACTGTATTGGCTTCACTATAGCCGACGAACTTCATAATCATTCTCCTTTTTTCCTCTGCATTGGAATGATGGCATTTTAATTTCAGTGTAGCTAAAGATGTCTTTAACATCAGCTTTTTTCTTGTGTGCATAGTTGTGCCGATGTATGCTGTTATGCGATTGTTTATGGTATAGGAGGATAGAAATACATTAGAAAAATTTTAACATCTTAATGTCATGGAGAATAACTTAGTTCAACTACAAGGTCACTTTAATTAATCTGTTCAAATGTGGCTGTATATTCAACATTTAAATGAAAAGATGTTTGCGTGTCTAGCAAGCACAGCACTAAACCTTGATTTTTTTTTTCCTCATTTTTGAGATAGTTTAAGAATTTCATTCATTTGCAATCCACCTGAGGTATTTTAATGATGTATTTTTTTAATCATTATTTTCTAAAGATGCATTTTTCCTCACTAATTTATTAGTTACTGTTAATAGTTAATCAATACCCTAGGTAAAAATTCACATTCAGAGCATTCAGTCAATATGCAACATTTGGACATAACTTTTTATGAATTTCTTAGTTTAGGACCAGAGAAAGGCAGGAGAAACGCACTTATCCTTTAGCACTGAAATGAAGGATGTTGTTGTACATTTAATTTTGTTTTATTGGTTGATATTAAATGTATCTCAGGTGAATTACCTGTGCTCCTAATCTTCTGTGTTAGCACCAAGGATTTTTGGACAATCTGTTAGCAAATAGTTATCGTTAGGATAGAGAATTGCAAAGCATCCAGATGGGAAACAAGGGACATAGAAAGAGAGTTGCAAGGATACGAGGCAGACATCTGGCTCCTCTTTAACTCCAATCAAGTGTTCGTTCACAGTGCCAGGAGTGCTTGTGAAGGACCCTAAAAAAAGGAAAAAGTAAAAGAAATATGGCGAGCCTGAAAGGAAATCAAGGCACCCTCCCTCCCTGCTTACCTTTTAAAACCACATACCTCAAAAGACTTTTTGTTTCAAGCAAGCTATTAAACTGGGTGCTGAGGGTTGAGCAGATTTGATGTGGCACATGTCCTTGGTTCTTTAAAAGAACAGGAATGAAAAATTAATCAATAGCGTGTGCCTCCCATGCCCTGAGCCAGTGTTCAACATAGATTCTATTTTAAATTAAGATCAAGGAAACATGCTCTGGAGGGGACCGTTTCAATAAGACGTTTCTTTGATTGGCTGAAAGCAAATTTTAGAGTTCTTCTGATTGACATAAAAAGTTGCTTGGGAAATATTTATTTGACAAAATACTTCCACATAGGATATCTTTAAATCTGCTTTGCTATCATTTTTAATAAATATTAAACATTTGTTGCTTTAATGACTCAAATTATAGGTAAATTCTATTCCCAGAATCCTTGGGATGAGTTAGGGATGAGTAGACTACAGTTTGGAAACCCAATTGTTATCATTTAAGGCTCAGTGTTCAGAGGGTTCAGATGTGAATATCTGGATAACTGGTTATCACTTCATAACTGTTCTGTGCATAATTTGCACAGAACAATGCAGATACATTTAGGAAAAACTTGGAAAAACTGACGTAGTCATTTGATTATGGCGATCGTGGCTCAAAGAGTTGGCAGTTCGTCTTATAATCGGAAGGTTGCCGGTTTGAGCCCCAGCTCCGACAGTCTTGGTTGTTGTGTCCTTGGGCAAGACACTTCACCCGTTGCCTACTGGTGGTGGTCAGAGGGCCCGGTGGGGCCAGTGTCCGGCAGCCTCGGCTCTGTCAGTGCGCCCCAGGGCAGCTGTGGCTACAATGTAGCTTGCCATGAGCAGTGTGTGAATGTGTGTGTGGATGGGTGGGATGACTGTAATGTAAAGCCCTTTGGGGTCCTTAGGGACTAGTAAAGCGCTATATAAATACAGGCCATTTGCCATTACCATGCCACGAGTTTGAGATGATCGAGAGAAGCATTCTTTATGTAGGAAAACCCTGTCACACCTACAAAGTCAAACCCTACTAATGCAGTTCAGGGAAACAAGCCCACATTGGATTTCCGTTTCTCCGTATAACCTGAACAGCAACCTGACAAGTTCAGGTTCCTCCTTTCTCCTCCATTTACAAGTCAAAGTGAACACTTTTTTCATAAACAACTTTATAAGCGTTTTCCTTTTTTCCTTGATGAACTCATCGATGGTATCATTTGCATCTCGAGAATTTACAAACTTTCCTTGTTCCATCCTTTTGATTCAGGTTGATATCTTTTTCATAAGTCTTTAGATCTACAACCAGATCTAAAACTGTATCAATCTCTTTTTTGTAGGTTTTTGATATTTTTTGTGTTTGATTGCATTTTGTGTGGCGAATCCTCTGATGCTATGGTGGTGAAGTCCTCTTTTGATCATTGACAAGGAAACATGTACATCCTTTCTTGACTTGTTGTGGAGGGCTCTCTTGTCATTGTTCAAAAAGATTTTTTCTTTTTTTGGTCCATGAGAATCGTACTTGTTTTTCTACCAGTTCATTTTCTATGGTGTAGCTTTGTAGCGTATCGAAGTTTGGCAGACTAACCACCTTTTAATGTAAGATTTGTTCATTTATAAGTTCATTATCATCTTCATCTTACTCATTATTTATATCAATCCAGTTACTTTTATACCCTTGCCAGTCGTTAGGCAGAACGTGTTATATTTGCCCAATTTCTTCCAACTGTGTCTCATTCATGCTGCTCTAGACATTTTAGTGGGACGGTTTGGGCCCACTCGTCCCCTCGGACAGAAGGGTCGCTGCAAATCGATACAAAGCTTTTCTGAACAATCACCTTTGTCTAATGATAAAACTTTACTATTCTGATGGGAACGGTGTCTTCCAGAACGCCTCCATCCAATGGCCATGAGAGGTCACTGAATGGTTTGATGAGTATAAAAACTAATCACATGCTACAGCCTTTGCAGTCTCCAAATCTCAACCTAAATTAACACCTGTGGGAGACAAATGGAGTTTTATGTCAGAGAGTGCTTTCGAACACCGAGTAGAGGAACGTCTTTTGAAGAAAAACTTATAGAGTGAACATCATGGCGCACTGAAGCTGTTCTGGGAAGATATGAGGGTTCAACACCGTACTTTATAAATACTTATGGATAACTTAATAACTTTGTAAATATGTAATAGCTATCACAGTTGTCATGTTATGTTGAACTTTTCCAACCAGCTAATGTTGTTTTTTCGCCGAATGACTTGTCTTCGGGCATTTATGGTTGGATTGACCTTTGCTGGCTGTGGAAGAAGCAAGGTTTTAGCTGTGACAGAGGCTGGGTTGTGTGGGAAGGATTAAGTCAACAACAGCTCCCACTGGGGATGAGAAAAAGAGGTTACTTTCCATCAGCATTTGTCTTCTTTTTATTTTTTTGTGCTTGAGTTTTTATGGGGGTTTTTTTTTCCTGTCTTTTCTGCAAGCTTCTCTCCTTCCTTATTTCTCCCCTCACACATCTTTTCTATACAACATATGTCTTTTCAAAGGAAGAAACAATCATTCCTCTTCAATCAGAAGAGGAGAGCTGAATCTCGTTATTTTGAAGGGAACATGAAAGGCTGAAGTGGTCACAGTATGCTGATATTGGATTGAACAGTGACTACGGCAGTGCTTTATAGTCTCCCTGTATTTGTGTTGCTGTGTCCACGTGAACGTGTTTCTGTGCTGGTAGTAAGAAGCACTGCTTTTCTCCACGAATTTTCAGCACACTTGCATATTACAGCGACGATTTAGATATTGCACAGGAGAGAGCGGCTATTTTAGAGAAGGGCGGGCAGGAAAAAATAGGATTCTTAGTTCTGTTGATTGTATATCTGTGAATTTTATGTACTGTATGTACATCCCACACTAGTGATGGAGCTTGTGAATATGGGCTATGCTCTCAGTTGTACATCTCTCTCCCACAGCTCTGTCAAACACTCAACAGCACTGTCGGCATGCTCAGCTCGGCAGGAGGCTCCTGCAGGGCCGCATTAGGCTCCATAAACTTTATAGCATATTTTTACAACCCAGCTCTCTGTATGCATCCACCATCACATCCCATCGCATCTGCTTTAACTGTTCACACAGCTGTGAAATTCTGTGTATCCCCATGTTTTATGGTTGCTTGCTTCTCCAGTCACTCCCGGTTTCTTTATTTGCTTCTTTAGCTCTTCGATACCCTCTACATCTGTGTATATTTAGTAAGTTATTTGCTTTGGTTGATGCAGTCGGCTTCTTTTCTAGATGTGATCTCTGTGAAATGTGGGCTCTGTCTGAATATGTCAAGATTTGCATGGAGAATGCTTGCATTGGGTGATGTGATAAAGCACTCCTGTTCATAACCTTGCCAGGCTCTCTTTTCGTGCATTTGTAGTCATTCCAAATGCAGACTTCACACTCACTTGCATTCCAATGTAAGTAGTGCATTGACCCCGCTGATCTGTAATATCTCTGTTTTGTACCTTGGTTGCTGAAGGACAGGTAGGAAGAAAAGGTAGCTGTTGACAAATAGACAAAGTTGTTGTAGATGTTGGGTTTGGTGAGAGTCACATTGACTGTCCTTTTTATAACCCCCACTATTCTTGCAGTAAGCCCACCAGGACCTGTGGGAGTGCCTTACTGCTCAGTCAACTAGTCCACTCAGCAAAACAGCGTGCTAACAAGGTATAGTCTCTGCCTATCAGCTGCAATGCTTTCATAGCACTGTCATACTTGGACGCACAAGAGTAAAGCCATATAATCGCCTCATCAACAGCCAGGTTTCCCCTGATTCCCTAGACAGCTCTCTGCTGTAATGATTGGTGACATGATCAAGGCCAGATCACTTGCTGTGTTATTGTCTGGCTTGCAGTTTCTTTTCGAAGTGTGCTCTGGAGAGATGGGTCATAGTTTTAAACCGGAAACCTTCAAGCTATATCACTTTTTCGCTGTTTATTGGCATCATGTGGCTAGTTGGCTTGCCGCTCACTAGTTAGTAAATGGATGGAAGAATAAATGAATGAACAAATGAGAATGCATTAACTAGTAATTAGGACTGTGCAATTAATCCCATTACATTTTTTTTTTTACTTCAAACAATTATGAGAATAAAATAATCAAGATAAAACAATAATTGCGCTCCATTCTCTTTTGCCACAAAGCTCTTGTTTTGTGTTAAATACGGAGCATTCTGGTCCTTAACCGAAGAAAAAAGCTGTTAGTCTAGAAAAAAAAGAAAGAAGCTAAAACCTATTCAGTTATTACCTTTGATTTTAGGGAGGTCCACAAGAAACACCAGCAACAACAGAATTTTAACTTCTGTACAAAGCATGATGTAAAAGAAAAAGTCAGTAATTGTGTCAAGAATCATAATTTGGATTATGATCCTTGCAGTATTTGAGCAGCCCTACTGGTCATGCACTAGATAGAAATACTCAGGTTGCCATGATGTACTTTAGGCTTGGTTGGTAAAGCGTAGTTCAGCTGTCCCAGAGAATGCGAGTCTTATGCTGAGTGAGTTGGCAGCACCTCACATCCATGCATGCTGCCTGCTCTCCGCTTGTGTTAAAATGCCAAACTGGTCACAGTTTTTTTGTGAATTGGACGGGGGCATCTTTGTGTGCTATAATTGTGCACAGCCTAACTTTATGTATTGAAGGCAAATATTAGTATTGAGATTGGGTTTAGGTGCATCACAACAGTGTTGATAACACTGGATCTTAATCAAATACAGCAGCTCATCGTGGACGATCATGGTCTGTCTCTGCTCAGACATGGCAACCACTGCAGTTCTCCAGCCACTAATGTAGTACCGAAGGCTAGCACTTGGTGGCAGTGGGTACCCATTGAATCGACCAATACATTGTTGCACCGCAGGGGCTGAAAAGCCACATTGTTGCTATGGAATTGACCTAATGGGTTTCTTGCAGCCCATGCAACACACTGCTATGTGTGCCACTAATGCCATTTGTTGGACATCTGATCTTTAAAAGGAAGAAAACATGTGAAATGGCTCAAAAGGACTCAGGTAGGTCTGTCTTCTTAGAAGAACAACTTTCCCTTACAACTTTAAAGGTGAAAAGCAGTCTTGATTCATTTATTCATTTATTGTTATTTTTCCTTCAACCTAATACAAAAGTGAGGCTGCCTCTTACATGGTGGAAGAGAGCCAAGCTCTATTGGGTACACTCAATTTTTTGTTCCTTTTGATTTTTCACTCGCGTAATCTGGGCCTGTAAGGAATTATGTGTTCCCTTGCCTGCCATTAACAAGACCCATTGTATTGACTTCCCATATGTTACGAATGATTAGTCCAATGCGGAAAACAGATTTAGTCTCTTAACAACAATAAGACGTCAGCTATGTTTACAGAAGAACACCACTGATATCTCTGTCCCTCCTGGTTGTCTGCATACATCCCTTTATGCTTTATGCCTGTACACTGACTCCATATCAATGGCTCTCTTTTTTCTGTATTCCATGCGGTTGCATTTCCTCAGAGATATGAACATCAAACCGTCTGACCATATTTTTCCATGTGAGCCATATTTGCTTATTGACAACCAGCGCTCTTGGAAAGACACAGATTCCTGGCCATGTGTGTTGTGCTGGAGCATGGTCTTGGTCAGGTATGGCTTTCAGTTACAGTACAGGTTGTTTTTTTAGGATAGAGATTGTTGATCAAGTGCAGCTCAAAAAACATCTTTGATCTTTAACTCATTATTTTTTCTAACTTATCATTCATCTCGGGTGCCCTCGCTAACATAAGGCATACATTTTTAATGCACAGCCATATGGCGATGTTGTTTTTTTTTTTTCTGACAGGTATTGTGCCAAATAAATATCAGTAAATGAAGCAAAAAAAATGTGTATGTTGACATATATGTTATGAAGGTTTTTGACTATATCAGTTGGTAGCCAGGATGTATCAAGCACTTCCTTAGAATGGAGCCAATTACTCGATATTGGCCTGAGGCTGATTTGATGGCAGATGTATAGCGTTTGTAATGGCGATGTCCTTGATGTTGGCTATAGACGCAGCATGAGGTGGCATCCAATCATGCTGAGATGGCTGACCCGTCTCTTTATGTCCTGAGTGGTCTTGAGAAAAATGATCTTTCTTTCAAAGCTGATTGGGCGAATGCTTTCGTCATACCTGAGATGCAGGCCTTGAATCAAACAAAGTCTGCAGCTGGATGTAATAAAAACATAGGACCTTACAATGCAGACCCCTGATGTGTATAATTACACAGTCATTTAATAAGACAAGCAGCAAATTCAGTGTCATGTGTGAGGTGTTTTTCTTTTTCCCTGTCAAGATTTCCCATGTTAGCTTTCAGTTGGCTGTCTCTGCTGGCGACGGGTGTTGTTTGCTAGATTGTTTGTGTGTCACCTCACATGTCTCTGTGTGAGGAGGAGAAATTTGCCACCACAAAAGAATGAAATTGAGAGGGAAAAAGTTCTTCCAAGCCCTGCAACTAGAACAAAAGAACAGAAAAAAGAAAATCTTGATGTTATTATCCCAGCAACATCTTCTGAGCTTCTGATATAAATGAACTAAAGGTTCTAAAATTGTCATTTGAATTATGCCTTTCATCTCCCCATGGTTTTTAGCGAAGCAGTTCAGCCCAAGTCTCTAGTGAATGTTTTTTCTTCTCCTGTTTGCATTTCTGAACAAGCGCCATAACTGTAATGAATTCTATTATTTTAAAACCAATTACTGTTAGTTGGGAGCTTTTTCACCACCGCTGTCGTGCTCTCAGAGGAATAGTGCTGTTGCAGTGTTGACTGCACTCAAGCCATGATGGTGTTTCTTCATATTTCCCTAACTATCCATATTAATGTAACTTTCTGCTGCATACAGTATGTGCTCCATATGTGGGATGAGTTTACATGTGAAGCAGAAGAAGATTCATTTATTTATTTATTTTTTAGTTGAATTGCACTTTGTTTAATTATTTGAAAATTATACAAGCCAATGAAGTGTTTGAATTGGGGGGGTTGAAAAATAATACTTAGCCTTTCACTCACTGCGACATTTATTACATTTAACAGTTTTTTATTATTTAAATGATATGATGGCAATCTATATAATATGACCACAAAATAAGAAAATATGCTCAGATAAGTTTGAATCTTATATATGTACAGGGTTACTAATATTGTCATTCATGTACTCGTAGCTGTAGTTTTTAGCAATGAATTAGTACCTCTAGAACATTGATAACTGAACTTTTAACATTTAAAACTTGTAGACTTCATTACAACCGTAATGCAGCTAAAATAATAAAGAAAAATAAAACAGATTTCAATGTTCCTAATTATGTTAATAATTCCTAATGGTCAAAACAAAACGTTTGTCCCAAACTAAACCATAATTGTATTTGAGATAATCAGCAGGATGCTGTGTTATATACCACACTCGTTAAGATGGTGCTCTTTGAATCTTATAAACTGGTCCACATTTTCCAAGTTAGCTATGCTAGATCGCTTTGGCCACACTGGTTTAAAGAATATTTTACAGACATCCCAGTTTACTTCAGACCCAGCAACACACTCAGGCAAAAACTGGTTCATCCTAAAGACAAAACTCCCAAACACAAACTCAACAACGTGGTGTATGCTGTACAGTGTAGCGAGGAATGCCCAGACCTCTACATTGGAGAGACCAAACAGCCACTGCATAAACGCATGGCACAGCATAGAAGAGCCACCTCTACGGGACAAGACTCTGCCGTCCATCTGCATCTAAAGGACAAAGGTCACTCTTTTGAGGATGCCAATGTTCACATTTTGGACAGAGAAGACAGATGGTTTGAAAGAGGAGTGAAAGAAGCCATCTATGTCCACTGTGAACGGCCATCTTTGAACAGAGGCGGTGGT
>VUQR01010321.1:39533-67335 GCA_015108515.1 Hemichromis elongatus | reverse complement strand
TTTATCTATATACAGATAGATATAGATTATGTCGTTTTTCACACCTTTGCACGTCAAGTACCGCGCATGCGTGAAATGTTAGACGAGACGACCTGCGTAATTTCCATGTGTTGTTTATTTACTTTCCGGCTCTTTAAAATGAGCGGTGAAATGGCGAGACAAAGCACCGAATGTGTCAAATGGAATGATAATGAGGTGGAGTTGTTGCTCCGAGTCACAAATGAGTACATATTAATCTTCAACACGGCCACTAAAAACTTATTGACTGAAACTAAACTGAAACTGAGCAAACAAAACAACAAAACAACTGCGGTACGATGCAGTCTTGGTTAAAGTGGTCACATGACTGCATCATATGACTAACATATGTCATCGTTTTAAAAAAAGCTCAGTTTTGGCCGTCCACACTACGCCAAAAACGCTGCGTTTTTAAATTGATGCGTTTTGGAGACCGTTTCCAAAAACGCTCCGTTTTCCCTCCGTCTCAGTGTGGACGGGAGGGCGAAACGGAGAAAAAAAAGATGCGTTTTCAAACGGACACTAGTCCGGATAGTTTTGGAAACGGAGCGTTCACCTAGAAACGCTCCGCGTCCACACTGTCGTTTTGAGTCGTTTTTCACACAGTTGCGTGTCCACATTCAAATGGGGCAAACGCTTACCTTCCAGTACCACGCATGCGCAAAATGTACGACGATTCGACCTGCGTCATTTCCATGTTATTTATTTACTTCCTGGCTCTTTAAAACGGGCGGCGAAATGACGAGAAAAGCACCCAATGTTTCAAAAAGAATGATAATGAGGTGAAGTTGTTGTTCCGAGTCACAAATGAGTACATATTAATCTTCAATACGGCCACTGAAAGCTTTGAGCAAACAAAACAACTGCTGTACGATGCCCTCTAACCATCCTGGTTGAAGTGTTCACATGACTGCATCATATGACTAACATACGTCATCGTTTTTAAAAGTCTACGGTTTGGCCGTCCACACTACGCCAAAACGCTACGTCTCCAAATGTATGCGTTTTCGAGAGCATTTCCAAAACGCTCCGTTTTCCCTGACCAGAAACTCCGTCTCAGTGTGGACAGGAGGCCAAAACGGATACAAAACGATGCGTTTTTAAACGGAAATGCAGTAGTGTGGACGTAGCCTAAGTAATTACAAGTTTTTTGCGGCAGTTCTACTGGTTATCTCACTTCGACCAAAAACAAACTAAACATACTAGTCTTAACAGCGAAGCATATGGGGAAATGCCATGATGTGTAAATTGTGTTAAGCAAATTGGTATCATACTAACCAAAACAACAAAAAAACAAAACAAAGCACACGTAACCCAGAAAAAAAGGGCATGTCCACTATAGAAATCCTCATAACTAGCAAAGAGAAACGACTCCCATTGATGACAACTCTGTCAGAAGCCCAGTCCCTTCAGGGGGGAAAAAAAATAAAAGAAAACATAGACTGAGAAGTCCATTGGCCCGCACACCATTAGGCCTCTGCTGAAGGTTGGAGAGCTCTGACTCCCCAGTTAGAGTTAGACTATGTGCGTGTGGGGTGGGGGTGTCTGTCAGGGCCAGGGGTCTGTGTGATATTAGCCGTCTGCCAATCTGGCTTGGGGAATGGACACCAAGTAATTACTCCTTCTCTTACTGCCTCATCAATCTCCCTGTATCGCTCCTGCACCCCCTCAACACACACCCTTATCTTTTTTCATCCTTTTCTGCAAATGAGCCAGGCAAAAAAATAAATAAATAAAAAAACAATTGAGTGGCAGGCCAACACAAATCAAAGCATATTCCTGAAAAGCCCATCTAATAGTCCTGCACTACTACATAGTGAATGTAACTATGAAAGAGAGATCCAAGATTTATTTTTTTTTGATCAAGTGAGAAGTTTTGTCACCTATTTTCCTTCCTATTGCACAGATGATAAAACTGAAAATAAAGATTTGGTAGTTTCATCTACATTACATTTTAGCCACAATCGATGTGTTATCTTCTTAATGCTTTTGAGTTTTAAAGATTGTATGCTTCACCTCATAAAAAATAATGAAATACTTCCCTTTAGGTTTCTAACAACTCATAAAATGTTATGGCTGTTCAAAAATGGGCTCTCTAAAAACTAATAATAATTAAGTCTCTTTAATGAGGCATGTGATTCACTAGACTTTGGAGAACTGTACCCAGTCTGTAGAGTACAAACATATAAATCATTCATTTGGTTCTAAAAGGGATTTTCCTTTACAAAAGATGGGAATATTACTAACTTTAATACACCACTGTGTGACATTTTGTTTCATGCATGGCCGGATTTAAAAAGAAAAAAAAAGTTTTAAAAATTAATGTTAGATTTCTCAAGTTTATAAGGTGTTTAGCCCGGTGGCAACAACTATGTGTGACATTTACTCGTGTCGTTTTAGTGTTTTTACAACAACAAACAGGTTGTAATTTACTTAATGTCTCTGGGTCCATTTGGATTGTGAAATGACATTATAATGTAAAGAGGTACCTTGAATAACCCAAATAAACTGAAGGTAATAATCTAATTAATGAACTCATTAAGGATTTAATATTAGCCTGATTAGTAACTGACAGGCATCAGAATAGAATAGAATTAAAAGGGAATATAACCTTACAGGACAAAGGCAATAGGTACTGGTGTGTCATTATAACTTATAGGTAAAAGAAAAGGCATAAACTACTTTAACAGTTTATTTAATACTATAAAAGCTCTGGAAACAACCATCAAAACAAATAGATTTTCTTTAAATAAGCTCATAATTATAAACATGGGAATGAGTTATAAAATGCATTAAAATAAAGACTCTATGCTATTTAAAAAAAAATAGAAACAAAATGTGCAGGGAGATGGATTGGAAATGTGGCAGAGCCAAAAATAAATTAACCGGTTCCCATAACACACTGTTGGAATATTGGCATAACTGGGCTCGTACCGGAGCAACTGGCTCAGGTTAGCATCACACTGGCTCATGAACTTGGTGTTAAATCTTTTTTGTTGTTGTTGCTGAAAAGATAGATGGTCCATAAGATTGGATAATAGATCCATGCACATGACTCACATCAACTAGGGGCAACAATTAGGGGCCAGCCACTTTAGGCTACGTCCACACTAGTCCGGATCTTTTGGAAAACAGAGCTTTCGTGGAAAAATGATCCCCGTCCACGCTATCGTTTTGAGTCGTTTTTCACACCTTTGCGCGTCCAGTACCGCGCATGCGTGAAATGTTAGACGAGCCGACCTGCCTGTTGTTTATTTACTTTCCGGCTCTTTAAAACGAGCGGCGAAATGGCGAGACAAAGCACCGAATGTGTCAAATGGAATGATAATGAGGTGGAGCTGTTGCTCCGAGTCACAAATGAGTACATATTAATCTTCAACACGGCCACTAAAAACTTTGAGCAAACAAAACAACTGCGGTACGATGCCGTCTGACCATCTTAGTTAAAGTGGTCACATGACTGCATCATATGACTAACATACGTCACCGTTTTAAAAAAAGCTCAGTTTTTGCCGACCACGCATACGCCAAAAACGCTGCGTTTTCAAATTGATGCGTTTTCGAGACCGTTTCCAAAAAAGCTCCGTTTTTCCCTCCGTCTCAGTGTGGACGGGAGGGCGAAACGGAGAAAAAAAAGATGTGTTTTCAAACGAAAACGCATTAGTGTGGACGTAGCCTCAGTCTTAGCCAGGTAGGATGGTAGTTAGTTTGCCACCATTTGTAAACGGCTAACTCATGGCACTATGCCACAGATTTGTTTATCAGACAGCTTATCAACAAGAGTGGCAAGTGTTGGGGTGTGAACTTGTCCAAATGAGTGGGAGGAGGGAGAGGCTCATAATACCACTGTGTTGTCTCCAAGCCTAAACACTATACAGCTCAAATTTCACTTGAAACTCTATTTTTGTTTTCATTTAAAACATTTCCAAAAATAAACAACGGTGAATGTTCATGCTTGAAAAACAGGGACTTGAGAAGGTTATCAAAACAGAGTGAGTGACAGATTCACTGTTGTCATGTGTAAAGCACAAGGAATGCATAAAAGTAAGGAGAAATGCCTGAAACATGCCCGAACTGAATTAAAAAAAAAAAAGAAAAAGAAAAAACTTCTGAGAGTGAACTGCAGTAGCTTGTGAGAGATTTTGGCATAAGCTGTCCCATTGCACCAAGAGCTATTTTTACAGCAAATACCCATGAGAGCAAGGGGGAACAGAACTGAGTAGAAGCACAGCCACTGGTTCTCAACTTTGATAATTTCTAGTCTCTTTCCAACTGCTTTAATTTTTTTTAAAGTGTTTCTTTAAAAAAGTATTAACAAGAATCAAATTTCACACAGACGGAGGTCATGTTTAATGTGAGAGCTCAGGACAACGCATGCACTGTTGAAAATGAGGGGTGTTTTGGGGTGGTGGCAGCGGGAGGGTGGGGGATACTGGCATTTGCGCAGAACATTTCCTTTACAATGAAAACAATCTAACCAACTGCAGCACTCAAAGGAATTCACCTCCCATCCCCCATGCCCCACCTCCCCTCCTCCACCACCACCATTACATTACCATATCAAAGCCCCGAGTTCAGAGCAAGTCTTCTCTTTCAAGAATGGGAGCGAGGCATTGAGAGGGAGGGGGAGAGGACAAGACCGAGGCAGTAGGAGTAGACCCAAGACTGAGTTCGCTTTTATCCCTCTTTGGTGTGCGAGTATATGTGCAAGGGAGACAGAGTGTGTATACTGTTGTGCCAACTCAAGTCTATGTTTGTTAGCAAGAAAACACTGTAGAAAATCTGTGGAGATACTAAAGGACTACTGACTGAGTCTTTCACAAGCTGCAATGAAGAGAAGTCAATTCACATTCCAGAGGCAGACAATGGGGCCTACAGGGGGTCTGAGGAGCAGTGAAATGCCAAAGCAGGTACACAGTGCAGTTAGGAGGGCACTTTGTGGCAGATGGCCAGCACAGTACAGGCAAAGCCACAGATCTCTATATCTCATTGCTGGCATAGTCACTTCAAGCATTAATCTATTGTTAACCTACCCTTATTCCTTGGTCTGTTTTTCTCCTCAGCTTACTGTACAAGTGCTCACAGACCCTCGCTGTAGTTTGCTGGGAGACTAAATGTGAAAATCAAAGTGAATGGCATTAGGGTAAATAAGACCACTGGTTGCCTGGGAAACAGTGTACCCTGCCCCACTCACTCAAGCCTAGCCTTTACTTTTCTCCAATCACTGGAGAGCAATAATACATTATTGACAGAGGGCCACAACAGGCAGCAGTGCAGCATTTTCAAATTGTATTTGAACAACAGAGGCTTACAGTTAAAAAGATACACAAGGACAGAGAAAGAGAGAAAAGCACGCAGAACATAAGAAGGGAGAGAAACTGACAGAGGGAGTCAGGGGGAGAAGATTCGAAAAACCCACACCATTCAAACTAACATAACCATCAATCTGCCATCCATCCCTGGCCTCCTTTGAACGACACTAAAATCTGTCAGATAGCTGACTGGAATAGCTAACAAGATGAGAATAAGCAGCGTGTTTACTTTGAATACACATATACATAGGTAATAATTTGCATCAGATTATGTGTATTTTAAAGTCAGCATTATTTGTTAAGATGGTGTCACAGTAGTAGCTTTTTAATGTTGTATTTTGGTAAGGGTACTGCATTTATATGCATAGCTATTTATTCCAAATATACAATTACCCTCCACTGCGTAGTGTAGCAGTTTTTATATAGTGGTGTAGAGAAGAAAATCTTTGTACTGAAACTGCATAACAATTTGACTGTAAAGCAATAACCCATGTGAAGTTTTTCATATCTGCCGGCTTTTGAACAGCTGTGCATAAGCTTTCTATCTGGAACAGGTTTGATTATTTAAACGCAATATGGTGGTTTGTACAAGTAGCAGTTGTAGGTGTTCTTCGTGCCTTAATATAACAAATACTGTTGAGAACACATCAACATCAACTGAGACCATTTTTTTTGTTACAAAAGTTCATCATTTGGGAACTTACCAACATGCAAAACTGTGATGCTGTACTGTGTTACCACAGGTGAAAAGTGGTAACCAAGTTATAGTCCAATAAGCAAGATAACAGTTGTTAGCAAGTTCTGCAGAAGGTTCTGCAGGGCTCAAGTTTCAAAGGCACTAATCCACTAAGAATAGTTTCAGCTGGTCAGAGCAATGTCTGGACGGTAGCCAAAAATAGGTTGAAGAAACTGTAAACACAAGGCCGGAAAATACACAACACATACACAATGCCGTGTGTTAGATACCTGACAATAAATACTATCGATACAGTTGTGTGTATCACCATTATAACGACAACTTGGTGCTGAGGAATCTGGAAAAGATGCACTATATCTCAACACTATGCTACAGCTTGTGCAGAGTGGAGAACACAGAGAAGGAGTGAAGTAGAAACTTACCCGTCTTCTCTTTGATCTCACAGAGAACGCTGAAGAGGGCTGGCTTCATTCTGTGACAGTTCAGGGCATGCTTCCTGTAAAAGAGAAGAGGGAATAAGAGGGGGAGAGAACGAGGAGGATTACAATAAACAGACCTCCATCTCAAGTCATTCCATGTCCTCCTCTATAAAACAGGTAGAGGAGCTGTATTGTATTATGAATAGAGCATTTCAAGAATGCCGTGCAACTCAGCGGGACAGAGTCATATTGTTTAAAAAGGCATTTTCAGTAGCCAAATGCCTTTGTCGGTGCAAAAAAACATTCCTGATGCATCAATCCGAACTAGCAAGAGTAATGTTGTCATTTGAATGCTTTGCACTATGGGGCAGGTAATGATGCCAAACCTCAAGGTCATCATTACTGAGCACCAGATTTCAGAGTTAATACACACTAATCTAATTTCTTCCTCTTTGAGAAATACTTGTTCCATGATAGTAGACAGTGAGTTGATAGAGATGACTAGGATTAAGATGCAATTTTAATTTAATCAGAGGCATTCTCTTTATTGCCAGACAGGCTAACGGCAATTAAATGAGACAAGGCAAAACTTCTACACTTCAATATAATCAAATAATCACAACACCTCAGCAACAGAATTTCCTGCCAAAAAACATCCATGCACCCACACACACACCCATACAGCTCATTAAAAACTGCAAGGATGGAGAAAAGCCCTGATCCTACTACGACCCTAACTGACTTTACACCATTGTCTCATATCTGAACTCTTCTACTGGCAGTGAACAATTAGTGTACAGTGAGTCTGTTAGTTGCTGAGCGAATATGGAGCTATAGTTCAAAAGTTTGTATTCTTTTCCCCACACATCTGTAATTAACAAAAACATGTTAATTACAGTAAGCATGCAATAGACTACTGTGCCCTGTTAATCAAGTTGAGATGGTCATGGAGGTGTTCTTAATGCCCCCTCAGTGCTCTGGCAATATTTAATTATCTTGGAATAATGGCTGTTAATTTGTGCACCCTGTGTATTTTTAATGATTAGACCTATGAATTAATAAATCCATTTGGATGTGTTCAATGGGGAGTTCCACAAATCACCACAGTTACCGTTTATAGTGGAAATGGGTTTAAATAGCAACAACTTTGATATGCAATTACATGAGCAATATACAGTTAATATAGGTGATAAACAGCAAAGTCAATGTGAAGTCTGTTACTAATGAGAATTAATTATGATCCTCCTTATAATAAAGAAATCAAGCATTTCTTTCCAAACAACATCACTGATGACACATTCAAAACAACCACATATGAATATGATTTGGCTACACCTGACCTCAACACCAATTCCAGTTGTGAATCTTTGCTGCAGTATTAATGAGGGGACTAGAAAATAGTGCACCCACTGTGCAAGCTGTTATATGTGTAAGGTGTGTCTAGCACTAAATGTGTAATTTTATCCACCAATTCAGTCACTGCTGGATTTGAGTTGGGGGGAGGGCTGCCTTCAGCATGGTGGGTATGAGCACGAGGGGGAGAAGGGGGTGCTCATGCGGTCCTGTACTGACCTGTGCTGGAAGTTGAGTGGCAGGCCACCCCCTGCCATGCCCCCCCCTGCTCTCCCTCCCTCTGTGGGGTCGTCTGATCCACCCCAATGCGCCGGCGATTCCTCTGGCCAGTATCTGAACATATGGCGACAGGGTGAGAGGATGAGGGTGGATGGTGCGCAGGAAGTGTACTCTGCAACACCGAGTTCTTGCACTGCCCTGGCCACTCCCCATCCCAACACACTGCCACCCTGCATGACAGGGACGTCATGATCACATGCGAGCCCCCTCAGTAATTAGTGGATCATAACTGAAGGAGCGATAGATGTGTGGGTGGCAAACTTTTTCAAAGTTAAGAATTATGTTGATAACAGCCATGGCATCTGCTTTGTATTAACAAATCTACATGTATCAACATGGTCTGTGTTAGCCTGAATCTTATTATGTTTTAGTCTGTTACGTGAGATGTAAAATAGAAAACAGCCAAACAAACAGACTAACTGCAAGCAAGACTGTCAGTTAATGCTGAGCATACGGTTCTGGAGGTGTTTTATCCTCAGAATCCCCTTATATACGCCAGACTGTTATTAGCAGTTTAGATCAATACAAGCACACAGGCAGGGACACCTCTGGCACTTCCGCAAGCAGCCACACCTTTAATTTATTTAGCAGAAAACAATGTTAACGCCTCACAATAACTGTGTTACATTATTTCCAACACTATATTTGGCCTTTTAAATACAAATACTTGTTTTAGACATTATCTTACAGAGAATGACTCAACCTTTTTAAAATTTCAACAAAAATTCTAAGTTGAAGAAACAAACTGGGGAGGGGGAAAAAAGAAACCTTAAAAAGAAAAACTAATATAAAAATGTTTGCATTAATGAAGTGAAGCCCAATTAAGTCTTCAAACTTTTAGTGAAGAAAGGTAATATCCCAATGATCATAGGCTGCCAGTACAGCATCATCCCTCCCCCTCACCACCATCTCATTAATAGAAACTCGATTTGCGGACAGCTGCACTCGCGTACACATTATAGGAGAATTGATTGCACCCAGCACACAATGAAAAGGATGAACACCAGGGAGGGAGGGAGTGAAAGAGGAGTGAATTAATTAAGAGAACCAGGTGGTCAAATGTTGGGTGGAAAATCACTAGCTAATGACACATCACACTGTGGCCACAGTGTTGCAGTGGACGATTGCCTATTGTTGAAATACTGACGCTTCTTTTGAAACTGACCTTGTGCTCCTCAAGCCACATGGCAAATGAGTGTGGGTCAGTCACTCAGCGCAACGAACCCTTTCTATAGGAATCGTGCCTAAAAAGATACCTCTAACACAACATTATTTGATGCATCATTTCAATGAGTAATTGCTGTCACAGACGGCACTTGGCTAGTCTGTAAAATTGACTAATCCTTTACCTTAATTTATCCACTCATTTGCACTTCAATACCCAATTTTACTGACACTAATTTGATGTAAACAACATTTCAGATGCATACTGATAATTATTCTAATCTAATTTAGCATAGTGAGGATTAAAATGCACAAAAGATTTGGCACCATAACCAGAAGACATAATTATACTTAACTCTGGCAACTTGCAAAAAATCCACCATCTTAAAAGCATTTTTACTTCTTGATAATTCTGCGCAACCGATTTTTAATTTTTCCTAAGATGCAGTGGGCATAGGGGTTTTAAATATAAAGTTATTAAAAAGTATTTCTAACTTATTTTAAAACAAATTATTCCATACAGCGAAAGTACAGGTAAGGCTGCACCAAAGTGTCTATATGTGCGTTTTAAACGGCAACGACTGACCCAGAAATAGGTTAGTTCTTAAATCTGATACTTCATTGATTAACCAGTTAAGATTAACGATAGCGCCCTAACGTTATTTTCACCATATGGGCATGTATACAAACTACAGTTCGAAAAATCAAAACAAAAATGCCAATCTGAAGTAACAAAGAGCTTCTAACAAACTACAACACTGTAATGAGAATATTCGGGAGAGATTCTAAATGTACTTTAATGTTACTGCTTTAGCTGCAAAATACACTGTAACGTGAAGTTGCATTAATGTTTTAATTACGCATTACCTTACTTGAATCTTTCACACAAACACATGAACCCAAAAACGAAGACATACAACTCACTTTAGCTTAGCTATCATGTGTGGAAAATGGCTCTTCGGTTGTCTTACCTGGCCTGTGCTTCGTCCAGGCTTTCGTCAGTGATGGCCATTATTTGCTGTAGGATATCCCCTATGTCTTGTTGAGGCTGACCGAGGGACTGTTGTTTTCTGACCGAGTCTGGGTCACCAACATCGGCTTGTGCTAGTCCACCTAGTCCGGTGAGACCCGTCATCATCCTGGTCTGGTCATCCATACTTTCAAAGGAAACTCGCCGTTTTCCTCCGTCGAAGAATACACACAAATAGCTAGCCTATTAGCTAGCCAGCAAAGTATTTTCTACGACAAATCATACAACACCTCTTACGGTACCGATAGTGACGATCAGCAAATAATTGGGGGCTGTTGTCATAAAACAGACTATACAAATACGCTTTACATTCGTTTGTCTTTTCCCCCCTCCAGTCAATAAAAGCGGCCAGGCTAAAGTTAGCTAACCACCGACTGAAAAGCAGCTAGGTTAGTAGCTGTAGCCCAGCAGAAAAGCAGCAGCAGGGACACACATGCACAGACTGTGTGAGCTTGCCAACAGCGTCTCGCACATTGTCGGAAAAAAAATGTAAAGCGAAAAAATAAAAGCACGGACGGACACGCAGGTATTAAAAATAAAATCCGCGAATTCAAGAAAAAACAAAACGGGATTAATAGAGAGTTTCAGATCGTGTGGCTCCAATCCGAAATCTCCTATCAAAACAGACTACGGTTTGCCATTGTTGTTGATGTCGCGCGAGTACGTGGGATGTTCTTATCTGCGCGAGTGGTGTGAGTCGCCTTGACCATTAAACTCATAGCACCACAGAGCGCGAGCTAGCGGGTGGGTCCATTAGCAGCCTATATACTACAACAGGAACGAAAGCTAATGATATAGATAACCTCACTACACTGCCACATTACATTTAAAGCACATACTTCCAGATACTAGAACTGGATTATTCCTTCAGGTGACCAAGCTCATCTCGTGCACGACCTTTACAAATTGATAGCCCCTTACGTCACCAGAACTGCTTGTTCTATTGTAATTGGTTAAAGCTATTTTCTCCCTCATTGATATCAGGTAAATCCACACACACTTAAAATGTCGGGGGTGGCGTATTTATGTATACATTATATAAAAACAAAAACAGACATTGTGTAAATAATACAAATAAATAAGGTGTTACTGCCTCAGTGACTGTGCCATGTTATATTTGTTGGACCAAGTGCCATGAGTAAGTTAAGTGTATTAAAGGAATAATTTGTTTGATGTGTGTGGTGTCAGACACCGTATTAAGGCGTACCTAAAAGTCAATTAACTTTATGTACATATATATGCCAATTTCACGTGCAATATTAAATCCCAACGCAGAACAGCCCAGGCTTAAAATATCGCTCTGTCTGGAACCCCCTATGAATGAAACAACCCATCAGTTTTCAGTATGAAAATGTTGACAGCAGATTGAAAACAAGTGTCCTTGTTTTTTGCAAACTGGGCAATTCTGCTGTAGTTTATCACTCAGATCAGAGAGACAGCTTTCCAAGACGAATGGCTGACTGAATGGATGTGGAGGAGAGTTGCACCCAGCCTTGCTATACTGAGAAGAGATGATGGGTGTGCATGAGGGAGTATAGACCAAACTGGCAGTGGTTTATGCTGACTCTCCAACCATCCATCTACTACAATCTGTAGCTAATCAATCTAAAGACAACAAGAACAGAGTATACAGTAAACCTACACCGTAATTGGTCTTTGCATGTGCATGCAGTACAAGTCATAGTTCAGGTGTTATACACAGTGGTTGAACACAGTGCAGCTCTTACAAAGTTTTCTTTTTTTTTTACAACCAGATCTCTAACCATATAAACATTTGAGTTTACACTGAATAACAAATATAAAACGCGCGAATGAACTCTTTTTTTTGTTGTTGCTTCTAATAATAGTCTAAGAACAACAAGGAAACCTGTAGAAGACATACCACAAGTCCCTATTATTTAAATAGACATTGGACCAAAATCAAACACTTCTAACATGCCAGTTACTGAAGTTTTTTTTAATTTTTTTTAAAAAAGCAGCAGTATATCATACGTTTGTAAGTAACTGGCCCCTAAAGTCATTTTCCGTCACTGTCAAGAGACCTCCCTTGACAGTAAAAAGGCTGTCACTGGCTCTGTAAACTTTGGTTGTTTTATTGTTGGTGATTCATTTAAGGATCATTTCTGTGAAACTTCTATTCATTTGGATGCTAAAGCTGCCCTCCTCTCACCCCACAAGCATCAAGCCTCATTTTCATCTAAATAAGAATCGATCTCTCCTGCTGTGCACCGTCCTCCCTTACTCACAGCTCTCACGGTCACAACCCCACTTGTCTTCTCTTTGCTTGTTCCTATGCTAGAGAGCACAGGGACAAGCATCACTCTCCTGAATACATTTCGATGGAAAATTCACCACACTCCATGTTTGAGATCACAACTGCAAAGCAGAGGAAGTCATTTACTCTTATTTAATGCTGGCAAAAGGGGGGCGGGGGGATTTCTTGCTGTAGTCATCAGAGAAGCAAATTAAGCATGAACATTAATGAGTAAATGAGTCCAAGACATCGGAGAGACAGCGAACAAAGCTTTGACTGACTGGTACAATGTCAAAGCTTCGTTCTGCATCAGTGACCAAGCCAAACGCAAGAGATGGGGGTGAGTCACTGTGGGGGAGGGGCCTCCTCCTGAATGGTCAGGGGACACTGATGAAGTGAAATAGATGCGGCACCGACAGGAGAGCAAATGTGACTGAGGATGAGCATATGAACCCTGAATAATCCCAAATGAAAATCACCTGTATTCAATTGCTTGCGGTTTTCCAGTAGTACAAGTCAATTCAAGCTGCTAATGTATTTCATTTCAGCATAGGTTTACTGACATCATTTATACTATGTGTACTTACCAATTTTTTTTTAATCATTGGTGAGAATAATTACAGTATAGTATAGTAATAGTCAAACCACTTCAAAGCTGTCACATCAAATGTATGCCATTACTTTGCACTCAATAAAGACAATATTAGTTTTTGACTTTGATACAAATCACCTCAGACAGGTTATCGCCTCCTGGATGTGGAGATTTCTTGCAGGGTTTTTTTTTTTTTTTATGATGAACAAGCAGTAACCTTTATTTTGCAGGATTGTGACAATTTTTCTCAAACATGTTTTTCTTATTACCTGCCGGTCCAGTCTTAACAGTCACCGGTTTTACAGGTGACAACATACTTAATTAAACCTTGACGGGAAAGACCGCGCTGGCGATTTACCAAGCTTATCACAACTTTATATAGCCAGCTACTGCCATCTGTTGGTCAAGTACAAGCATTACCTGAACAACGCTTATCACCATTTCTACTTGTGAGTGAAACAGCTTTATTCGACTTGGAAAACAGAGTTGACTTTGTCATAAAACAAGACATCAAATAAAGGAAATGACATACTGGTCAAATTAACAGAGACGCATACAAGCATAATATATAAGCCAGACAAAGCCATGGTCCACCAGAAGCCAGACTGCTTATGATTTCGTTCCTTATGAAGTTGCAGAGGATAAAGGTGCTGTCATAAGATTCCTGAGCAGGTCAGATGAAAGATCCTGAAATCCAGCCTCTGCCGCTGGTAGAAAAAGAAATCATATTGACAGTCAGTTCATTAAATCATTGTTGAATATGCCTAAACAATTGCATGCTAAAAAAATAATGACAAAACTATTACCCAGTCGGCCACTAGTTTCTTTCACCAAAAACTGAGAGTGTGTTTTGATAGACAGAAGATCTCTAACCATCTTACATTGTGTGTCCATCTACAGGAAAAGAAGAAGAAGAAGTAGGAAAAAAAACAAAAATTATTTGATAGCATTTATAAAGCAGATGAAAATAGTTCTGAAGTTAAGCATTTTTTTTTCTGATTTGATCCTCTTCCTATTTGACTATTTATGTATATGTTCTTAAAATTATGCCAGGGGTAAATCACAAATGGTTAATAATAAAAATAAAATAGAAGCTGCAATATGAGTTTGTAACTTAGGTGCTAAGTGCTTAAAAGCTGGAACATGTACTCTGCTTAATCAAGGATATGTAGCTCAAATTATTTTCAGGTTTTCTAGTGACAGTGATAAAAAAAAAAAAAAATCCATCATACAATCATGGACATGGTGTGAAGCAGGGGTTGCTGTTTACACAGAACAGCCTGGTAGTCAGGTTTACTCTGTATGAAAAGGTGCTGTGAGGACTGGGCCACTGATGTAGACTCTAGTGATACACCAGTCTCCTGGCCTTGCTCCACCTTCCTGAAATGAATAAAGGAGCAGATTACCAAGAACGTTTTGAGAAAGACAATAATGGCACATTAATGGAGCCAGTGATAAAGTAATTCTTCAACGAGAAAAAATAAATTCACCTTTCCAGTTCCATTGCTTTGTTTTTGTGTTTGTTCAGCAGTGCCTCCCAAGATTCGCTTTCAGCCTGAAGCCTAAAACAAAAGAGGTAGTTGAAAAAAATTTATGTTGCTTTAATGAATACCATGTGCCTGACTGTTAATTTCTTTAAATGGATATAAGGGCATAAAGTTAATAAGAACAACATGCCTGTTAATGGCTCTTTGGTACTTTTCCATGGCTTTTTGCACTGCAGGGTTACTAGATCTAAAAGCAAACAAAGGCAAAAAACCCCACTATAAAATAATCAGCAAGTAGGAAGAAAAAAATTTATAATCCATGTAGATTACTGAATACATAAATTACAGCTACAATACCTGGCTGCACTAGAAGGTTGTTGATGTGTTTCAGTATGTATGCTTTCGGCCAGGCAACCCCACTCTTTCTGGATGTGCTCAACTATACAAAGAAAGGCCAGGAAAATAAACAGATATTTCTGTATCATACAATAAAGAGCCTCAAATTCAATGTATATCAAATGAACGCCAACCTTGTTTTTGAAAAGTCTCCAATGAGGCATTTGGCACTGACGGAAGCTGACTTTGAGTTCTTCCTATTGCCAACTAGGGATAAAACAGATGATTAGGTGGATAACCTTGAGGAATCTTGGCAATTCACTGTGCTCCACTAAGGCAAATGCAACCAAGAACTTTCCAGTCAACTGTGATTGTAGCTGAATGATTTTACACAAATGGGTCTACATCTCTTTTCAATCAGTCAACTTTCTAAATGTGTGGTAAGTTTAAAACAAGACACACAAGCTTTTGCAGTGAGATGAACAGTGTGACATTGTCTCTAGTTATTTAAATGTTCAGTTTGTTATAGGTAGTGTTCTTAAGGTCATACCTTCATTGAAGCCTCCATTAATTTCACGATCCTCTCATGGTGTGATAAGGATTTACTTATATTTCCGCACAAAGCTGTTGTAAACACATAAATAAATATTTATATTGCAGGAAAAAACGAAGAAAAAAGAAAAACACTTCGTGACCATACTTTACAATGGGCATAACGCCTGACATCTCACCCTGATATGGGTTGGGAAGGGCAGGGAGAGATCTTCGGTTTATAGTAGCCCTCCTCCAGGATTTCCTGTGTGCAGTGGGGCTCACAGAGGAACCTCTAGGCCCATTACAGTTTTCTGGCTGAACCTCTTGGACGTCTATGTCTTGTTGCCCTTTTGCTACACCTGGCGTCTCTGTTGTGGGGGATATCATGTCGGTACGTGGAGACTTGGGTGGGGGAGATGTACCGGGACTTGTGGGAGAACATCTTTTCGAAGGCTGTTTCTCTGGGTTGGCCTTGGTAAACATAGGTTGAACAACATTACATTTAGCATGGGTGACGTTGTTAGCATAAATTTAAATTAAAATGCCATACCTCACTCTGGCTGTCAGCTAAGGCGACACTTCCGCAACTGTAAGAACATTTTGTGAATTTAAAAGACAACATTACATATGCAAAAATATTAATAATATGCAATTGGATAAAATAAGTGACTATTACGTGTCGCTGAAAAGTTTACATTGCTAAGCAAAGGCAAACTACAGTGGTTTTCGTCCAGTAAACCTCCGTCAGCCATAAACCTTTAAGTAAAAATACTTAATTCATCAACTCCTGTTTATAATATACTGCTTGCGTTTGCCGTTATAAAGCAAGATACGTACCCGTCTTGCCCAACTTTCAAATCCTTTTCCGCCATTTTTCTTTCAAATAGTTGTTCACCCAGCGCGCCCAACAGACCACACCCCTCCAGGGTTCTAAGCAGCATGGGAAATGTAGTTTTGCACTAACATACACAAACTATAGCGATTGTCCTCGAAGTATTTTAACTTAGTTTACAAATCGGTCGACCTTTATTTTCAGTGCAGTTACAGACACTGACTTTTGAATAAAGATATGATGGTTTTGCATTCGGGAAGTGTTTAACTTTGTAAGGTTTTTAGGATCCGTGTGTAGAACACAAGACCTTTGTATTAAAAGATCGTGTAGTTTGCATATTCCCGAAGAGATGTGACATATTTTTTATATATTAAAATATCACAGTGAAGTAAAATTAGGGTCTCCACAATATGCCTATAGTGTAATGACATGTAGAAATTCAGGCTACAAGTTCTGACCCCGCCTTGGATCAAGCTCGACCCATTGCAGTTGCCCAGTTTAAATAATCAGCTCCATACCTGATCTTTTTTGTAAAACTTGGTTGAATTTCTGTTGATTACCTGAGGATTCTCTAGTGTTATAGTGTACACTTGTTAAGAATATATAAATGTGTATGCACTAAAACAGTGTGAAATCTTAAAAATTCAAGTGATAAACAAGAAATTCACCTTTTTTTAAATTACCTTTTCAAAAATAGGGGGACTATTTGTTACATTTCAAAGGGCTAAAATGTTTCTCCGATGAGCAACTTTAAGAAACACAAATACAGTTTAGGACTTAATATACATGTTAACTGTAAAACCTTGACAATGAGGAAAAGTACCGTTAACTATGTTTAAATCTGTCAGTCCATCTGTCTTTTCATTAGTAAAGCAGAAAAGCTGGCAGTTTTCCCATTGTCTATTCTTGACACTGTCTGCATATATAAACACATTTTAGACTTTATGGCCCAGTAAAGGGCCATGATTTTGAGTAATTGGTACACTACTTGATTCACACTCTAACCCAAATTCTCCCTAATCTTTTCAGAATGTTTTTTTTTTTTGAAGATGCTTTGCTTTGCTCAAAGATAATGTATGGTGTTCTTCTATAACCAACATGTTGTTAGATCAGTCAGCAAGTTAACAAAAGGTTCATGAGCTCTCGGTCATCTCCGATAACCTGAAGCTAGGCAAAATGGCACATTCACAAGTCCCATGATAAATGCTTTCAATAATAACCTTTGTACATTTACATTCTACTACAAAACCCTGACCACACTTTACTTACCTATCTTAAGCAACAGGATTTTTCATGACCAGTTGGACATGGTCAACCTTGACAAAACACGTTGCAGAGTTCATAATTTGTATTAAGTCTTTATAAGTCTGTTAAAGATGTTTCCACTTTTTACAAAATCAAGGAAGGGAATCAAAAAAAATTCAAAACACTTTCCCAATTCTCTTGGAGAATGCCCCTTTTTGTGCCTGTATGTTTCACTCTGGCTGGCACAATCTCACACTCCACTCAATACTGCTGTCTTCATGGCGTTTTGTAACAGTGGTGAGCAACAGATAAGGAAAGAGAGAAATTTGGAAAAAAAAAAAAAATCTGTCATGAGGAAAAGAATTAAAACAATTCAAACATAGACTTGATGAAAATACAGAAAGAGAGATGGTTAAGGAGAAGGGCAGAGCAGGACAAAGGAAGCGATACACAGTGTGCAGTATTGTACGCCATGACTTTCTCAGCTGTCCCGTATTTTTCACAACAGCTTTTCATTCTCTTCCTCTTCAAATGTCATCTCTCCCTTTACAGTTTGGTTGGTAAAGGCAGTGGTTGCTGTTGGCACCAAGTTTAAGAAGGCAGCCTGAGAGTTCCTTTGCCCAGCAGGAACTGCAAGACACGGTCCACCAGCAGTGCAGCAACAAAGTCCACCAACAGAACCTGGGCAATGATGAATTTGAACTGCAAGGAAGTAGACAGGTTAATCAGGAGGTATATAATTATTATGAGAATATTTAAACAAAACAATGCATAGTAAAAGAATGGCAACTCACCTCAGTTGGAATATCTACAAGAGCAAACTGTTCATTGAATTCTGGGGAGGATCCAGTAAGAAGTCCCACAATTGCTAAACCTGACAAAGCGATACTCCACAGTAGAGGTCGATTCTCACTAAGAGACTCCATGAAGGGGTGACCCTAACCGCACAAAAACAAATGCTTTGAGTCTTCTATATGAATACTTTAAGATGCAGCAATAACAAATATTAATACTAATAAAAACAAATACCTTGTAGTTAATGGCAAAAGTGGCCATCTGCATGGCCATTGACATTATGTACACGGTGCTGTTAATTAGACTTGGTTCAAACTCCTTATACAGATCTACAAACTGCTCCATCCTGCAAATGAGAGGACACAATTAAAATATACAAGAAAATTGAAAATTTTGGACAACTATACAAAACTATAAAATTAAATTAATTAGGTAATGTAATCAAGTACAAATTAAGAACAGATCAGAAGCAGGTTGAACAGGGTGTTAAATTCCTCACTTAATTCTTCTTTTGCCTTGAGATTTAAATGGCAAAAGAGATCCTCAGTCAAGTCATCTAAAAGGCCTGTAGCCCTTACACCAAGCATATTTTTTGTCTTTGGAATTACATAAAGAACACATAAAGCAATGATTTACTAAAATTTGGAAGCTCTTTAGGAGACCTATGCAACAAGATATTTAAAGAAAAATTAAAGACATTTTTTATACAGTTGTATAACATGCACATAGGAGCAAAAAGTGAAATAAAAAGTTAAAAATCTATAATCTAGTCTGTTACATCTGGAATTTATCTGTGAATATAATGAAAGGTTGAACCATGTCTGAACATGTAAACAATTAACCATAAAAACAAAAGTGATTTTATTTATTTTCATGTTGTCACTTTCTGTCTAAATTTGGTTTACCTGGGCGGACTTCTACTTTGTGCCTCTTTGTAAAGGTAAACAAGACTGCAGAAGTGAACAGCAAACTGCAGGAGCACAGTCAACACTGTATATAGATTGAAGATGTTTGGCAAGGGCCGCTCTCGAGATAGTGTTTTCAGTGGCTAGACAAAGAGAAGAAGAGTTTCTTAGTTTAACTGTAATTGAAAACAGTAAAAGGTGTTGTGGTAGAAGAAAAACTTTAGGGTAAAATTTCTCACCTTTGACCTAGAGATGAAGAGGAAGCATCCAGCCAAAAGAAGACCTTGCAGAGTCGCTTGGAAATCACTGAACTTCACTCCCTCGAGGTAGAGGACAGACTGACTGTAGGCCAGCACTAGAGCATTGAGAGCAAGGATCTTGAACATCTGGAGTGTCGTTACCAGAGTGCAACGGCCTTGCTTTATCACATGGCAGACTGCGGGCAAACACAAAATGACGAGTTTCAGAAATGGGAAGCAGTGTTATGGTTTGATCTGTGTAGATTATGGAAAGAGATGAAATCAAAAGGATGTGTAACTTACTGCACTGTATGGAGGAGAGTTTTGAGGTGAAGGGAGCAGCAATGGAGGCATCGCCTAGCTTCACTACTTGTACCTGATCCTCTTCAAGTTCACGCAGGACTTGACTGATCCTCTCCTGTTCCAGAAAAAACCCTATTAACACCAGTGTACTACAACTCTTATTACTCGAGTAAAAGGCAAGTTAATGACCTTTTCTAGGAATAACATTTTTTTAAATTACCCTTAGATAGAAAGGTAATTACAGAGAAGAATAGACTAGCAGGACAGACTATCATGCTACATTCAGCGAACTAATGAATATAAACTGGTTTCAAGAAGAGTCATTGAAGTTTAAGCAAATTACAGTTACACACTTTTTGTGCTGCAAGCTGCTCTTCTCTCTGGGCCATCACCCGTTGTCTGGCAGCTCTTGAGCTCAGTTTGGCTCCTGAAGTGACAGGCGGTAAAGGTCTGGTTTCTGATGTGGATGACTCCTTTTCTCTTCCACGTTTCTTTTTTTCAGGCATGCGCTCAGGGGCATTGGCTAATAGTGCAACACCTGAGGAAGGAGGAAAAAAAATAATCATTGTCTAATCTGCTGGAGTCATAAATGCTAACTCAGTTATAGTTGATAAAGCTTACCTATGTGAGCATGTTTCAGAGCTCCCACATCATTTGTACCATCACCACACATCAGTGTCACATAACCTAGCCCCTTCAGACTGGTGATGACAAATTCCTGAAACACAATGAATGAGTAAAGTATTGTTACAAACGCTGCGAGTGTTTCCTAAAATGCATTTCAACAAACCCCAGAAAAGTCTAAACAACAACAAAATATTGCCTCCCTTCCCTTTTTTTAAACCTGTTCAGCTACTTTCCTATGGCTGCACGGCTGCACATAGTGGAACCATAAACGTAACCCTGAGATGAATTTCTGTTTCTATGAGTCGATCTTTTGAAATGTTTTAAGCGTATGAAACACAACACTATTAAGGGACCCAATGGTGCCTAAGGACCTACCTTCTGTTTTGGACTGACACGAGCAAACACTCGTATGTGAGGCAACAGGGTGTGGAGTAGTTGGGGATCACAGCTCAATCTGGCCAGCCCTTCCCCTGTTACACATAAGTCAAACTCACGCACAAATGACGAAACGGATGGCGGGGGCAATGGAGCACACACGGTGCCATCAATGGATTCCCACTGCCATTTACCTGGAAAATAACATTTTTAATACATAACATGTTTTGTTCTTGACCGAAACACCTAGGTCGTTATTTGAGTAACATATGTAATTTTATAAAGCGATACCCGTCTTACCTTGATTAGAGCTTGGCTGTAATATAAGGGTGTGTTCTTTCTGGATGAAGTGGAGCTCTCTTGCTACATGACATGCTGTTAAAGGGTTATCACCTGTGATCATGACAACCTGAAAGAAGACAGAGGTATTAAGCATCTTAAAGCATTACTCAGTACATCTGTGTAATTTTGCAGCATCTGCTTACTTACATGATGAGATGCTTCTTGGATCTCTCTGATGACAGCTTTGCTGTCATTCTTAAGTGGACAAGACACGACCATGAACCCAGCAAAATGAAGGTCACACTCCAGAGCGTCGCGACTCATCTCCCGAACCTTTGTGATCACCCAAAAACAATCTGGTCAGCAACAAACAAATTTATTCCCAGGCATGGCAATATCTGAACATTCTGAGTAAAATGAAACAAGAACCTGCTGATGACTAAGGTGTCCCATCTCTTTGTAGCCCAAGGCCAGCACTCTAGCTCCTTCCCGTGACATTTCCTTGTGCACTTGGTCATAACTTGCAGGACATTCTGCAAACTACAATCACAGACATGTTAGGATATACTTGATTATATTAAGACATGAGTATTTCTTTCAGGTTGTCATCCAATACCATTCCTCTGAGTGTCTCTGGAGCACCCTTAACAGTTGATATGTAGCAGAGTTCAGTGGAGCCAAGTTTCTCATAGGAGGCCAGGACAGACATCCTCTTCAGAGCGCTGGCAAAATGGAAACGCTGGTGGATCTTGAGTCCCTGGGTTTTGATGCCTCGTGGGAATACCTTTTCATCTGGTCAAAGAGACAAAAGTTGGCACTATGCTGTAAAAGACAGATGCGCCCAAATACTAACATTTGCTGTAAAAGCACAATGGTATTTAAAAATCTGCATTTAAGATAAACTACAAGCTCAACACAACAGGTATGGTAAACATGAGAAAATTTGAAAAGCAAACATTATTTAACAAAAACTTAAGTATATACTGGACATGTTCTGTCACACACAAGCCATTTCCCTGCACTGTAAATCTGAGAGGATTACTTTCTGGTACCTTTTGTAAGGGTCCAGTCAGCAGCAGTCAGCATGGCCTTCTCTAGTGGATCTCCGACTAGTTGCCCATCATCCATAGTGACCAGTGAGTGACAGGTGGCCACCACCCTGTGTGTCTCAACTGGAATCTCAGATACAGGCATCACCTCTTTCCCCTCTCTGTCAAAAAAACAAACAAAAAACTCCACTTAAAATAAATGTATGTAAATATTAACCAACCTAAAGTACAGTGTAGTATGTGTTGGCATTGTGCTTCACAACTTTTGCTGTAATGGCAAAAAAGTAATAGTGGTAGTGAAGTGTTTACCTAAGACCGGCTACTCCTCGTACTACCAGACTATCACTGGTGAGTGTTCCTGTTTTATCAAAACAGCAAATTTCCACTTTCCCAGCAAATGGTATCCTGAAAGGCTCTGTGCAAAATACATCTGATGAGTAGAAAAAGAAGAATGAAACATTGCTGTTACAAGTTTTGTTTTATAAGCTGCCTTTCCAAGTCTTAAGTTTTACAAACGAATCTAAATGCCTAAATGTTTGAAACTGACCATCTAAACAAAATCATAAGAATTTGCTCTACTTTCTTTTTTTGCTATTTTTCTTTCTCATTAGTAGCAGATAGCAAGAGATTGTCCATGTCACATGGAAATACTGTGGGTGAATTTGGGCTTGACACAGACTTTCTGCTATGGAGCTGGCAGGGTAAAACTGGTTTAATATCTGATCAAACTAATGTGCCCATTTTCCTTCTCACGTACAGTGCTGATATCTAGGAAAGTTTAAAGCTATAGTGCACATCTTTAACATACAACATTCACCAAACAAACAACTCATGCACACATAGACTTACAAAGTTTAGCTAGGGCGATAAGAGATGTGTTAACTGCTAGAGAAAGCTCTATCGGGAGTTCTGGTGGAACCACTGAGGTGAGGATAAGCGTGCACTCTAGAAAGAGCTTGTATCGGTTCCTGCTGAGGTCCTTGGTCCCTAACATGATGAAAGCAGAAGTTCATTATTTAGATACAATTTATTCCAGACACATGATGTCTTAGTTATAAATTACATTCAATGAGCTCATTCGTGGCCTCCCACCTTCAACCCACACATAAACAGCAGCAGCAATGGCAAACACAAGAAGGAAGAGAATGAAGATGAAGGTCTCCAGGTTGTTTGCTGTCACTCTCTTCACACCAAAGAGAATTGTCCTTAACAGTTTACCCTAGAGGCAAGTTTGACAACACACATTTAATACAGTTTCAGGTATGACACGACACAGACTTTAGATTGCTATCAAAACTAGGAAAAAAATGGATGACAGTGTAAATGCGGTAAGCAAATTCCTGACCTGAGAAGTGTAGAATCCTGTTCTCAGTACATAGGCTACACAACCATTGTCTACCGCTGCACATAAAGAAGAAGCAAAGCATGCACTTCATTTTAAAAAGATACATAATACATGTATTCACTTACAGAAAATGGAATTAAGACTTACGCTTTAGTCCAGCACTGGCTTTTAAAGGGGGGCTATGCTGTACTACTTTAGTCCCACCAGAGATGACATGGAGGCGAGAGTCTGTCTGAAGATCCAGGATTCTTTCTGGGTCCAAGTCCTCAATTGGTTCCTGATCACCACATATTTTTAGCAATTAGCTGAACCACAAAAACACTAATGGCATTTTCAACAATTAGGCATTGTAATCACATATACTTTTCTAACCTTCATCTGGGGCACAGATTCTCCAGTTAGCATGGCCTCATCCACAATGCAACGGCCTCTAAGCAGCAACACATCACATGGGACCAAGTTGTCCTGTGGTGAGCGCCCTATAAAGTAGAGACTCATTTAACCACAGCTAAACAGTTGATTTTTGTGTTGAGAAATCATGAAAACATTTAATGGAGACTCACCAATTGAAACAATGTCTCCAGGAACAAGTTCGTCACTAGAAATATGTCTCCACTTCCTATTGCGATATACCTGTTACAAAATACATGTATTTAATATGGGCTGCTTTAAATACTTAAAATACTGATTAACAAAACATTACAAGAATCCTTGATTAGCTTGCTACCAAATCTCAAATTAACTAAGGCAAGAGCATTACAAATCACAATTCTCAGTGATGCTTTCAGCATAGCTCTGTATCATCCATGGTCCTGTGTTAAAGCAAGCATGAATCAGATTTGTTCCAATACCCTGACCCTGCTTCATTGGTCCCTTCAATGTCAGTACCTGCTAACCACTGATTGGGATTAACAGCGCATTAATCCCACAGCAAGTACATTACCTATAAGAACCGTAGCATCTAATATATTTTAGATGTTGATATGTTAAGATAATTAATTTAATTGTAGGATTTTTTTTTGGCTTGGCTGCAATACTGACAATAATGATTTTTTTCTTTATACTTTTAAAACATATCATACAAAACAATAAAATACACCAACCCTACCTGAATCATGTAGGGCTTGTTTCCCATGCGGCGAATCTCTGACATATTTCTCATTTGCTGCTGGACCAGAGAGGCCTCAAATGCCACCAGCATGAACAGCGTGAAAACGCTGTAGTACCAGTACTCATCCAGGCACCACAGCCCCACACAAAACACCTGATAGATGGACGAATGTGCGTAACTATACATGAATGAGACAATATTTATGTATTTTTTTAATATAAAACATTTAAAATACTTCCGCACATACAAACATACCTGGAAAACAAAAAAGGGAGCTGTGGCCCTTTCTTTAAAGAGCTCCAGAAAATCTGGAACAATCATTTCAGCACGATTGGTTCCATAACGCTTCTCTGCAGCTTTGAGCTCAGTCTCCTCCTGGTACCCACGCCAGGATTGAAAGTAGCCCAATGGGTTACTTATGGGAAATGCTATTGGAAGGAAATGTTTCTTTTCTTTGTAGTCAAAGGTGTAGCGGATCTTCTGAAACTCAAAAGACAGAGTTCTTTCCCCGTTTTCATCCTGTTAGACAGAATAAGAAATTGTATACTGAAACTAAAGCATTCACAACTAAACTGAAAATGGTTCATCTCCAATAAACCAGTATATCTGCTATGAAAGCGAACCTAACACTGAGCACTTTGTCAAGACTGCCGAGACAGCAAGACAACACTTTCCCATTTAACTGCTATTACTACTCAAGCATGATACATGGGACTATAAATGCTGCAGACTGCAAGCTATTAAAATTATTTTCCTTGCCTAAAGTAAAACCAAAAACCTTCCCAGAAGGTTCAAACATAAGCAGCATTCATAAGTGACGCAGGAGACAGTGTTGCTTCAAAACCTTGGGATTTGTGAACAGGAAGCATGCTTCAGATCAACAATGAAATCCAAGTCAATTTTGTGCACTGACCTGGTCCCTCTGTAGTGCTACTAGCTCTGCGGAGCCATTGTTGGGGGTGGGTATGACCTTTGCCAGCGTAGCCTTTTCTGGGTCTGGCTCCTACAGACATCAAATAAGACAGGTGACAAATTCACACACTTTAAACAGTCGCACTTATTTTTGGCATAGCTGTGTGTCTCATGAATATTTTCCTCTAAAACAAAGCATTCCCTGATATACAGCAAACATGAATTTCAGTCAGAATGTGAAAATGTACTTGTTCATTATATTTTCATTCATTATATTAAGAAAGTGAAGAGAAGACAGGAAAGTACAGTAAGTAGCCTCAGTGCAGATTTAACCTGCTATGCTATACTAGGACCTCAATATGAAAATACACTTAGCTTTTGTCTGACTGTAAAATTAAGCTTGATTACGTTAATGACGCAAATATAACTTTAATTTTGCAAAGGGAAAACTATTCTTGTGGTGGTGCTTACTAAGTAAACACAGAAACGCTGAGCACCAGGGTTTTTATTTTTCCCCAAATGAGATTTGCTATACTTGGTTGGAAGTTAAAAACAAACACGATTTTGCATATATTTTACAGACTCTTTGCTTTTCTGTACACAGACAAATTGTGTTTACACACACATAATACGCCCACTAGTTATTGGTCGACCCTAGGCATGAAACGTTCCCATAAAAACTCTCAGTAACAAGTCAATACTATAAAATCTTTTATTGGTAGGACTGATAAAGTCAAGTAGGTTTTTACGCCTGTTTTGGTTCACATCTTCCCTGTTTTAGAGCATAGTGAATTTAAAAAAAAATGTCCAAAAGTAAGCTGAAGATTTTAGATGAACATACTAAGTGTTTCAGCGAAAAAATTAAAATACGCTTTTATGAGAGAAGTGTGGGGCTGTACGGAGAAAGTTTGGTCACTCGTGTGCATGAATCTAGTGCAGTGATTATATCCCAGAAAACCTGTTCTGTTCCACTGGTTTCAGACACCTGTACTTGAGCTCATGATGCCCCTGACCTTTGACATCAGCGTAAACACAGAAGAGCAACACAGTGGGGTCTATCTGGATATCAGCACCCTTAATAAGATACTTATTAATTATGTTTACCTTTGAACAAGTGAGCCAACAGTGCGCGTGCACAGACCAATAACCAGAAAGTGCTGTGAGGACGTGCGCGATCCCGATAGCGGCTAACGCCAGGAGGCCTGCCTCTGGATAATCTGAGGCACCGTACACTCCTAGCCATACGTACAGCCAGCCAGGGTAGAGAACAGCAAGAAACGGGAGCACAGTGCCGTGTAGCAGTCGGGGCCTTCGCCTGTACAGCGTCACCGAGCTCACCAGCTCATCGCCGGTGACGCTGTCATGCTGGTTATGGTTCACAGAGGGGGCCGTTTGCAGCTCACCCGGTCCCCGGATTCCGTCTGCAGCCATTCTCCCGTCTATCTTGGTGTCGTTCATCGTACTGTGCTCGCCCCTCTGGCCCCCTCTATCATCCACCACCACCCGTCGTGCTGTAGCCTGTTAAAATACGACTCTACACAAGAAACGGTGCGCGGTTCTGCCCTCAGAGCCCGTTTACTAAATTGCTTGCTCCTCCGGCCGTGTCTTCCGCATACGTAACCACGTAAAGACACGTAATGTTATAGCTGGCACAACGCGATTGAACCGGAAAAAATAACGTTTTTTTGTTTTGTTTTTTTTTACCTCGAAACACTTTAAAAACGTACTATTTAAAGTAAACACAATAACACTTTAAATAAAGCAGTGTATCTGGCAAAATGTCGGATTTATTTGCATGTTAATCGATCAAGTGGCTTTCCCTTTAACTGCAGTGATGTCATTGTAGGGGCGTAGCCAGAGTGCGTGACTGACGCAATCCTGAACCAATAACGTTATAGAAACATTGGTGTTCCTGTCCAGGCATGGTTCCACATGCAGAAGTACTGGCGGTGTAACCTTGGCTGATTATCGTCCTCGTTTCAAACACCATAAAAGTGGCAACATGTAAGAATTTTAAATAATCAGTTACACAATATACACGTTTTATTTCCTAGATACAGGAGTAGATGTAACTGTAACTGTAATTATAAGTATTTGCTGCATCCTTCGGAAAAGTACTTTACCGTATTAAATTTGCTGCAAACAGGAGTGATAGTACTTATCTGCACTCACGCACTGATTTAAATAAATCTGTTACCTTTCAGGCAGGCTGCTATGGATATAACTGCAAAGTACTGCCGTAAAGAAATGGAGGCGTATGGGTTATGTGTAGCCTCCAATCCATCAACATGGCAGCAGAAGTGTCAC
>VUQR01010321.1:29230-39513 GCA_015108515.1 Hemichromis elongatus | reverse complement strand
AGCTGAAGATGAATGTTGCACAATGTACATCATCACAGTAAGTCCATTTATTTGTTCTATCATTAATTCCCGAGTGATTCTGGCGTCCTGATGTAAATATTTTCAAGGCATATTTTAATCTAACCCATGACTATGTTAAGCCCGGTGATCCAGAAGATCAGGCAAGACTGTTGCAAGGAGTTTGTGGAGTTTGAGCGCTGCCTGAGAGAAAAGCAGGAACAACCTGCCTCCTGCTCGCCACATGTGGCTCGCTTTTTGGGCTGTGCAGAGACCGTGGACCTCAGTGGAGTCGGTACGTTTTTGACAAAACTGTCTATAAACGTGCTCCTCGAAGAAGGGGCACTGCTTCTTTTATGGAAATAGCTGCATGCTGTTTTTTCATGCATCATAATACAAAACACATTTTGAAGACACTAATGTTTGCAATAATAATAATAATAATATTGCATGAGATATTGCTTTAATTGTCAACATACCAAAAGATTCTTTTTTCTTTTTTCTAGCTACAAATCCAGTCTCTCAACCATCTTAGCACAAGACGTCCCCATTACCAGAAAAAAACCTGTATCTACACCACTGCCACCAGGTGGGCTGGTTTCAAATGTATTCCAGCCACGTTGCTGTACATACAGTGTCTGATAGAATACAGTACTTCCTAATTCATACCTTTTTTTTTTTTGCATATTTGTCACGTGTCATATCAGATCATCATCAAATTGTTATATTACACAAAGATAACCTGAGTAAATACAAAATGCAGGTTTTAATTTATTAAGTCTTTAATGGAGGAATTTTAGCTCCATTTTTTAATGGACAATTATTTTGAATCAGCCACGCTGGAGGGTTTTCAAGGATGAATGGCCTGCTTTGGGTCATGCCAAAGCACCTTTGTGACTAGGCCACTCCAAAACTTCATTTTGTTTTGTTTGTTTATTGAAGGTCACACTTGTTGGTGTGTTTGGGGTCACTGTCCTCCTGCCTAACCCAAATGCGCTTGATTAGCTTCTTGGGTAATGAAGTGGGACAAATTTGAAGTGTACTCGATGACGATGACATCAGTCAAAACGTCCAGGTCTTAAAGCAGCCTCAAAACATCACACTACCACCACCATGTTTGATTGCTGGTAGGATGTTCTTATTCTGATGGTGGTCGGTTTTATGATGTTAGGAAATTACTTTTTTGTGTATGGCCAGGTGGGTTTGGATAGCTTTTTTTCACTTGATAAATTAAATAATTTACAAAGTTTATTTTATTCTTTATCAGGTTATTGTCTTAAATTTGTTTGATGGTCTGAAACATGTAATTTTGACAATTATGCAAAAAAAAAAGGACAACATCAGGAAGTGGGCAAATAGTTTTTCAGAGCTCTGTATTTATTTTCTCAATGTTCCTCGATGTGTTAGCTTCAGAAATGACGGATTGATTTAAAGTACTGTGGGAAGAAGAACTTTTATTGGTCCCAAAAGGAAATTCATAAATTTGTATTAGTACCGTGGATTACATGGTTGTGTGAAGCATTCAATATTTATTTGTCTCTGAATGTGAGAAAGTCAGGTGTGTACTGTTTTTATTGAAACGTTTCATTAAAAAAAAATGACCTTAGCCTTCTAATACTAATCTAATGTTGTCATCCTCTTATTGTTTCTGTTTCTTGTGCCTATTCCTCCCACCCTTGCCCTCTTCAGGTTTGAGTCAGAGTCAAATATTAAACTGGAATGTATTGCTCCCACACAAACTATCCTGGCTACTCAGTGACTGAGCAATAGGGAGTCTGGGAAGAAAGGAGAAGGCTGTCCAGCTCTAATCAGGGGGACTACTGAAAGAGACAGAGGGAGGATGTTGAGTTATGAACCCTGTGACCACTAAGCAGAACGGACATTTTCTGGTTGAGTTATTAAAGTTTTGAGTGGAAAGACCGAGGCCAAACTGATTCCTTTTCTTTAAAGTACCATTTAAGCAAGTGATAAATGTGTCATCATTTATTGTATTTAGGACAAAGAAGCCAAGTGTTGTTCAAAGACAAAACCGCAGATTGTATTGAAGATACGGCAACATTACATTCAAAGCACATCACCTGGCAGTCACTGATCAAAAAAGTAAGATAAGAACTCATCTACTGCACAAATAAGTTACATTCACAATATTATCACTTTAAAAACACCATGAGTCAGTTATCAGAGTCAAACATAATGTCAGGAAGGAATGTCACAGGCTGTAGCCAATTACTGGCTTCTAAATGAAAAGAGTTTCACCCTAATCCTATTTTATTCTGCACCACTTTATGATTCTGATCCTGATGCCTTCTGCAACACTTGAATTTGGAGGCTTTCTTTCATACCTACTTGTGGCACATAAATATCATGCTACAGTTTAAATATTTGCTGATTATCACATAAGAAGATACGAAATACCTACCTAATGTGACTTTCTGAGAAGGAAATTATTACAGATTGTGACTACAACAGTTAATTATAACACAGTCATACACACATTTACATTTGGAGTACTTTCATGTACCCAGTATCCTTAATTTGGGGAATTGTATACCAAAGAGTTGAAATTTACTGCACTGTTTTTGAGTGATCACATTATAAAAGAGAAAGGAAAACTAAAATATTAACCACTTAAATAACCCTGTTTCCGCATAAGGCTCCTCAAATGACCCTGTAGAGTTAATAGCTAAATGCTTTAAAATACATTTTTTGGTCCATATTTTACCAGTCATGCAGTATGAAAAGAAGGATATAGTTTGAAATAATTTTTTAACAGAATTTCTTTGCAATCTCTGTCCTTCAAGTCACTGGGCAAGTTAAATTGTCGTCCTATCCAGCAAGATATCCTGAGTTGTGGCTCAGGTTCCACAAACATACACACTAACCTGAGAGCAAAACTGTACCCCAATCCATATACAGTGTTGTATCGTTGCAGTCTTTCACACAATAACTACTCTAGTCCTGGCAAAACAAAACAAAAAGTAATGCAATATACTAATTTATTTTAAACCCTCAGCTGCCCGTCAGACCTGCCAAGACTGCTAATTATATGTGATTTGATTGATGAATTCACTTTCAGCAACCAATTATCGTCTGTAATTCGTGATATACATATTGATAGGTATAAGTGTCTTATTTTTTTTGTGGGAAAGTGCCATGAAGCATTTTTCATTAAACATTACATAAATACAACAGAGTAAACTGAGGTCCTTTATCTTGGACATTTACAGTGTCTGTATTTCCAGCATGTGATTCTTATCTGGGAAAGATTTTGGATCACTATGTTAATCTGCTGCAAATTGATATTATGATTACATCTAACTGATGTTAGCCTGTGATAAAAGCTCGTAAGTGGGTTTGGCTGTAGGGTGTTTCATGGAGAATGGTCCCACAGGCATGGTGATGGACAGACTCCATTAGCTGCATCTCTGAGGTGAAAGGTGAAACAGGAGGGGAAAAAGTGACAGTTTATAAGGGTCAGGAGGTGAAATAAGAGTTCTGCATGGAGTACAGACGGTCGATGGGATTTCCCACTCGCCCTGCCAGGAGACCGCCCTCCCCTGTTGCTAAGAGGCAGTCGCCAAGGTGACCAAGGCTTCCATCGCTGTCCAGGTCATGGAACACTGTTTCTGAGTCTGCAGTCAAAAGGAAGGAAAGTGTGAACAGCTGAAGTGAAAGAGTTTTTAGTGAGAGCAAAAAAAAAGTAAAAGCCAATTTAAAAAAAAAACTTTTAGCTTGGTCTTTCTGTCATACCATAGGAGTGGAGCTGCTCGCTGTTCAATTGAGGTGGTGTAAGCCCATGTCGAAATGGCTCTCCACCATAAATATTGGGGTCCAGAGCAAGGAGCTGCTGACGTGGAAGAGATGGATATCCCAGCATCCCATCCATGCCATGGGTACTAGATCCATCTATATAAAGATCAAAAAACCCCAAAACTTTAACCATACCAGTCTTTCTTTCTGTCCTTTTTTTTTCTTTCCTTCTTGATCTTGCACTCGTACTCAAAGCTCTTACCCTCGCTGTCGTCATTGCTTTGGCGGCCCCCTCTGCTTGGTCCCCTCCTGGTGCCTCCCAGCTGCTCTTGTTCCTGCTGCTGCTGCTGCTGCTGTTGCTGTCGGCGAGCTAACTTTTTCATCTGATGCACAAAAGCACACGCTGTACAAATTTTCTCTTTGTGCTTTTCTGAGCATGTCTTCAGGGTAGCTATAAAGTCTTACCTTGGCTCTCTGGTTTTGAAACCACACCTGAACAACACGCACTGTCAGCCCAGTTTCTGCAGCCAGGGTCTCTCTCACCTGGAGGACAGAGTTTTTAATTGTTTAAAATATCTTAACATCAGAGTGCCAAACACAGCAGCTGTGTAAAATGAAGTTTGGAAAGCATGGCCAGGAGTATCTTGTGGCATACTGACAAGACAAGCCCATCAACCCACCTTACGGCATGGTTTGGCTGACACTTCAAAGGAGGCCTTGAAAGCACGCCGCTGCTGTGTGGTCAAGATAGTGCGTGGACGTTTCGAACGCTTGTGCTCCTTGCTTTCATCACCACCTTTCCCTCCTCCGGAGCCTCCTCCACCATCCTCATCCTCACTTTTTACTGAGCAAGGTAAGTAAACAACAGCACAATCAGAACAATGCTCTGCAAACAGTAACATTTGAAATAATATTTTCCATGTAGTTTCCAGTACCAGTGTGTTCAGTCTTACTGAAACAACCTGGCAGTGTTTAAATTACTTTCAACATACTGTTGAAAACTATCCTCACTATTTCAAATTCAATTTTTTGAATTGCCACATTTTCACCCCAGTGGTCAACAACACCTTCAGGCTGAGATTTAGGGATTGGCTACGTTCATCATCATTCCATACTTTGAAAGAAGCTTGAAACCTTTTTTTCTTGAAACCCCTTTTGTCTTAAATCTTAAGGTTTTCTTTACATACTGTTTATTGATTTAAATCTAAAGGCATGAGTGTAAAAAGAAAGATCATTTCTGACGTAAATGTAATTTTGACCTTTATTATGTACCCTCTAACGATAACAGCTTTACCTGATTCCGTTGGTGTAGGGCTGATGGCAGCCAGCATTTCCCTCTCCTTTTCATAGTCCATGCGGCAGAGCAGCTGGCCTTCTTTCAGCACAAACTCGTCACCTCTCTGCAGCCGACGTTCACACTCACAGCAGCTGAAGCAGCCCAGGTGGTATACCTGGCCTAGCACACGCATTATCAGCTCAGAGCGTCCAATGACTTGCAAGCAGGCACTGCACTTTCTTACAAAAAGCCTGGAGGGACACAGAAACATACACATTTGGGCTTATATTTTCATGGATACATCCATAAACCATGAAACATGGCATGATAACAGTCTAGCAGCTTAGAATAAGAAGTGAATTAATTAAAGATCGCAGCACAAACAACAAGCTCTGACACATTTACCCTTAGCTCCAATGATTCTGGAGATTAGCATAGTCTCTTAATTAAAGGTCCTATAAGCATTACCCAATTCACAGTGCAACAAGGTGAACATCTGTTAAGATGGGTTACAGTAGTCTGTATATTATATTGTTTTTTTTTTATTTTTAGCAATCTCACAGTAGGGGGCAGTAGTTAGCTTCTTATTAAAAAAAAAGTCCGTGAAGCGTTTTCCCCCATTTAAATCCTTCAATGTTAAGATTTCTTTGGTGAAGTGAACTCCACTCTGTATATATATTGCTCACAAATTATGTATTTAACTCAGTGAATAAAGCTTAAAACAGTCTTTCTCAGGTCTATTACTTTTCCCCATGACCACTTTCCTTCTTTTATCCCCCCATCTCTCCTCCTGTGCTATGTTACAACCCCTAACTTGCTCTCCCACATGACAATCTCTTGCACATCCCTATTTCTATTCACAGGGCCCAAATCTATGCCATTAAATTCCTCTCAAATCCCTGCTCTTGCACTTGGTTTCCTCCCCTTCCCTCCTCAGTATTCAGTACTTTCTGCCAGCATTCCCAGTTCTCCCTCATGCCCTCCCAGCCTGCCTCCCCAGTTCACTGAAACTAATAAAGACAGGATTAATTAGATTGTTGTTTAAACAGTGAGATGGCCAGACAGACGCTGTAAACTCATAACCAGGGATTGGGGATAGCATGGGGTTAATCTCTCTCCTCTCACTTATGCACACTAAAACACACACACGCACGCACACGCACACACACACACCCACACACACACACACACACACACACACCACCATATTTGCACACACTCACCCACCAAGTGTCAGTATATATAGTCTGGTTTTGGATAGTTACCCACATTCACCATCATCAAAGCAGTGGTGCAACACATCTATGATCAGGAAATATTCTTGATCATCATTACAATTCTTTAGTGGGAAAAGTTACCAGGAAGCCTGAACATGGGTGTGAAACAGATAAAGGTTGATGTATACAAAAATAGCAGCACAATGGAACACAAACCCTGTTAAGAAAGGAGGAGGATGGGAAGGGAGGGAATGGGGGGAAGAAGGGATGAAGACTGAAGTGTTGACGCTCCCTGACTGAGTGATAGGAAGGTGTTGCTGCCCAAATCTGGAGAGTAAAGAAGGAGCCAGGTCTGCACATTAGAGCTCCTAATCTGTGATTCTGTCCCAAACGCAGCTGCTACAGCTAATCTTTCTCAATCCATCTGCCAAACGCTCCCCAAATTCCCCAAATGACAGTGTCGCTAACTTAACATCATAAAGCAAACACAATACTCCTATAAGCAACCATACAAGGACTATTATGATAGGACCTTGTGTTTGACTAAATGTTGCTTAAATTACATGTTCACAGTAACATTACATTGCATTTTAGAAAGATGCTTCCACTGTAAAATTCCTGCAATAACTCACATGTCAATCATAACATGTGGTACAGAGCATGTATGCTACAAAAGGGCGCAATCATCACACCGCTCTGCATAGCCTCACTGTCAGCATTTCAAATACTTCCTTTCACTAGGAACAAAAAACAACAAAACAGAATCGTCAGGGTTGCTTGACACAAGATTGATGAGGTTGGTGGTTAAGTCCCACACTCCCTAATCAGGGGTGTACACAGCACGGTAGGAATTTACTCAACATGGCAAATAAAGGAAACTTGGGGCAACTGCCACAGAGGGGGGTCTGTAAGTAGATCAGCATAATCCCTCTAATAGAAGTATCATTCACACATGGGCCTGACCAGGGTGCAGCTTCCAAAAAAATCACTACGGGCATGACGGATAAAGAGCAATCATACGATTAAGGTGAATTTAACTTTACAGGATTTAAACATTCTAGTCAAACATGGCCACACATGCAGCTCAGGTTCCAGTGCTTGAGTAAATTTGTCAAATTCATATTTAGTTCTTTATTTTAAAAGATTAAAAATACTAAGTCTCTTTGGTATTGCTGTTAAAATGTATTATTTTCTGGTATGTGTTGGGTGTTACACAGTTATTTTTGTTTTTAATTTTTTGAACTTTTTAATGTGTACAATTCAAAAAAGTGAAAACTAGAAGTCAGACAGCTGATGTATATTAAGGAACAGCTGTGCTGAAAGCTAAGCGAATGGATAGTTGAAAAAAAACAACTCTTTGCTTTGGATTTAGACGGCTTTACTTTAATGAAATAATAATATGATTTATGCACGAATGCGTAGAATGGAGTTGCAAGTGCTCACAGGAGGCTGAAGGTAATGATCAACCTTTAGAGCTTGTGATGTACCAAACATTATGAAGATTGGCTCTAGGCAACTTTATGCTCAATGCCATGGATTTTGGAGGGGTTACGGGGCATGGCTAATTACAAGCTCACTGATTACGAGATCAAGTGTAGAGCGGCAGAAAAAGGTGCTGTATTGTAAGTATTGGTATAATCAGGTCTTTCCCTTTTGTTTATTGCAGTGCCTAGGCATACAAACATCATAACACAATCTTCATCACCTCCCTAAGCTGTGTCATGTGGCATTGTTTTGCCTGAGAGCTGTGACAAGCATGACATTGTCTGGTCTACAGTACAATCATTCCATAAATATGTATGTGTCTCAGAGCAACTGCAGTTGTTTCACTTGCTTTCATAACTGATGAATATTTATACAGGTACAGGTTTGGTTATACTAACTCTATTTTTAAGGAGTTTCTCTTATTGCACTAGGTTTTGCTCATTTGTACACCAAGACCAAAAGAACCTAACTTGGATAAATTTAACTTTCACCACCAAGGATCCCCCACCATTGTCTATCATTTTGATTTTTGACCTATAGTTTAAGATGGATCTCTTAAGGTGGCAAGGTGTGATAAGCAGAGGTTTAGATGTCCTAGCTTGTGATTCCTGCATATATGACCGTAGTGTGCGACAATGAAGGTATAATAGAAGATTCAAGTTACAGATGCAAAAAGTACAAATGATATGCATCAATCTTAGTTTTAAGTTGTATTCTGTTTAGTATCAATTTCTTAGATGTGTGTGGAGTGTGTGCGTTTGTGTGTGTCTGTGTGTGTGGAATTGTGTGTGTGCACTTTTGGCGGATATTGCTCTGTGAAGCAAAATGGCTCAGAGCCAGGGTTCAGTAATCACATCATCTCCTTTTATTAAATCTCCCTGCACTGCTTCTGTGTTATTAAAATCTCCCAGCATTCCCCACGATACTTGCTACCCTGCCACCACTCACTCACACTCTCATAGAGAAATACATAGGTTTAAAGATATATATATATATATCTATATATATATAGTAAAGTCATGCATACAAACACACGGCTATATATACAGCCGCATGCACACATAAACACAAATATGCACAGTTAGTGTAAACATAGATAAGGTGCCTGGGTACAAACATCAATAAAACGGTGACAGATGCTGCATCTGTGCACCACGTCCATCCATGCATCAGTGAAGTAACAAGGTCAATGCGCTCTAAAAATGTGCAACATGTATATAATACTTGCTATCCAATGGACACAAGGGCCAGCAGTACATAGAATAGATCTTTAGAGGTATTTCTGCACAGTGAGGCAGTCCCACAGTTATAAAGTTACATGTTGTGACTCTTGCAGTAAATCTTTCACACTGGTAATGACCAGCATTACATGAGAGCAGCACTCACGTATATAATAGTCAAGACTTTTCCTGTGTAAAGTAACAACCAAATACTGGCATGATGTGCATGGTCTCTGCATGCATGATATGTGTCTCTGAGTGTGTGGCTGTGAGTTACACCTGATGCTACTAAGAATGAATGCTATGTGTCAGGATATAGATGTGTGTTTGTGTGTGTGAGTGAGTGGGTGTGTGTTAGTTTAGATAAAACAGTTAATCCCCAGGCCACCAGAACGCAATATCCTGTCTGCCCGTTTCTCATTTCCTGTCTGTCTCTGGCGGAGCGGGAAGCAGCGGGGAGGGGGTGGCGGGGGACAGCGGGACCCGTTGCCCCAGAAACAGGAGATACAGCCGGTCGATTTGCGAGAAGTCTACGCCGATCTCCCTATCTCTCCCTCTCTGGTGCGACCCCCTATTCGCACTCTCTTTTTTCCTCTCCCTCTCTGCTTTTATTATCTCAGATTTAATAAAGCTGAGGCGAGCAGCTTGTTCTGCCATGAAACATTTATTAGCTGTCTGTTATAAAATTGTTGTGGGGGAGGAAAGATGATGGGGTCTCATCTCACATTATGCAAAAACAGTGGCAATATCACCCCCACCACCACCACCACCACCACCACCATCACCATCATCACATACACACATACACAGACAAAAATGTCCCCTGGCCTGAAGCAGTTCTGTCCTTAAAACTCTCCCACACCTTGTTCTTTCCATCTTTAACCCATTTTGAACCCTTTCTCTATCAGTAGCAGTTCTTCCTGATGCACTTTCATTTATGCTATCAAATCAGACTGTTTTTCAACAGCACACTATCAAAGCTCAAAAACCCATCTATCCGCACTTTATTCTGCAGGTGAAATAAAGTGCTGCAGGTGAAGCTAATATGAGACTCTCAGGTGAAAGAGGCGTACGTCAACTTTTGAGGATTGCATGCGTATATGATGTACAGCCACAGCAGAAAAGCTACATTTACCTTCATCAACAATGAGCTATAAAACTTACTTTCCCTGAGCTGAAATTTTCAGTTATTTAACCTAAAATTGCTCAGATTTCTGGTTCCACCTTCACGCTGGCATGGTTTGGTTTCTAAAAAGACAAATTGCTGAAGTCTTTGCCTTTGTCAAAGAGATTTCATAGTTGTAACAAATAAGTCCAGAATATCAAACAACGTGTTTT
>VUQR01010321.1:0-29210 GCA_015108515.1 Hemichromis elongatus | reverse complement strand
TACATCAATAGTGACTCTTTATAGGCTTATAGGAATAAGGGTTTATATTTCCTCTGACATATCATTGCATAATTATCTGTAATAGTATTTCCCTGCAGCCCAGTATCAGACCTGTCAACCCAGGACAGCCAGAGCTGGGCAATTAGCACTGTACCCAATCAGCCACCCTGCCACCTCCTCCTATTCCCCTCCTGAGAGACAAAGAAGCACTGGAGGGGGGGCGATTAAGAGAAAACAAGGGATAAACGGGGAGATAAACTGTTTGGTGTCATCGCCGCTATCAATCTCAACAAGAAGGAAATGAGGTTTGGAATAGAGAAATATTATTACAAAGCAGACAGTGATGAACGAGGTAACCGATAGAGAGATAGGGAGAGAAACAGTTGGTGGGGTGGAGGTATAGAAGAGCGAATGGGTAAAAGATGCAATTTCTAACCTCAGACTTAGAAGTTCACTCGCATAAATGCACTGCAACCTGAGAGGATACTCTTTCAGGTCGTTAGTGTTAGAGTCACGTATAACTCCTCGGTCAGCAGAGGATGATTCCATAACAGTGGTGGCTAGGCCTCCCTCTCTCTGTCTGTGGTGAAAGGGTTTGTAAACTTAGATGTAGTCTCTGTGCCCTCCACCCCACAGAGTGAGGCATTAAACTCAAGGTTTAGTGAATATCCACCCTTGTGACCTGTTTTTCACAGAGCTGGAGCTGCCTTTATGTGGCTTTCAAGGGAGTTTGGAGGCTTCTCACAGCCAGACTGTTTGGGTTCAGTACTATTGAGGAGAGAACACTTGTTTTGTGCTCGTCACTTTGACAAGGAATCATAATAACCAGTTATAGGATTATGCCTTAACAGCTTTAAAGAAGTCTGTTTTTAGTTTAATCGTAATTATATTAACATACAGTACAGCCGGAGTGCTTTACTATTAATAATTTTGTCAGAAAAAAATCTCATTGAAAATTTAAAGTTGAAAAAAATGATCACTTCCTCACTTTCTATTGTAAAGTTTTTCTAGCCAGATTTCAGATGTCCATTGTGCCAGTAAATGTGCCAGTAAAAACAACCTTAAGGGAATTTGTGTGCAGGGAAGTCTTATTCTAGCGTCTCATGTTGAACATCTGGTCCATAACAGGATGGAGTTCCAGAGAATTTCTCAAGGTTTCAAAACAAAAATAAATCCACAAGAAAAATCCACAAGATGCACTTGAGTTTATTGTGTCTAAATCCCCTCATTTCCATAACAGATTGAGACCAGGGAAACTTAAAACTGGCACTACTGAAAAGGCATACCTCCAGTTTTATTTTATTTTATTTTGTTTTATTTTATTAAATAAATAGTAATGATGTGCTCATTTATGTTCACATACTTAATGTAAATGAGAGTGACTTGCAATCTTGGAACCAAGCAGACAATGATTATAGTTCATCTGCCCCGCAACCCAAAATACACAAATAAATAAATAATTTTTTAAAAAATCATCTGATATTTTGAACCCTTATATTGACTTTTTGATAATCAGTGTACAGTAATACTGAAGCAATGTATCCTTCAAAAGCATTAAACATGCAAATATTGAACAACCCTTTGCCTTGGAGGCAGTTAAATCCACATGAATCAGGGTGGAGGATGGGTAACATTTGAAAATTTGATTTCCTTTCTCATGTGTTTTCTTTTTCATGAGACCAGATAATTTAATTAAAAACATATGCCTACCCACAGATACATTTCGTATTTGTTTCTTTTTCACATATTAAAAAAAAAAACCTATGATAAATTAAGACATGCACTATACACTGTAGCCCTTAGAGGTCTGCTTGTGACTAAAATATATATATATTTAGACTAGCCGGAGATAGTGCATGAGGAAGACATCCCAATATTAAAAACCCAAGTCTGCTTGCAAAATGCCATTTTTCCCATTAATGCATTACATTCACATATTTTTTAGTGAATTCAATTAATTTAATTCCTTACAATTCCTGACAAAGTAAACTCATTAGCATGCAGTGACATCACTGAAAGGATGTGCCTTTTCCTGCAGGAATGAAATTGATACTCCAATCCATATCCTGGTATCCACTAATAATTGTACAAATTCCCCCAAAATTCTTATGCACATTCCAAATTCTTGGACATGGTTATCACACACCTGCTCTAGATGGAGGTGGTGGGGGTGTAGAGTAAGGCGCTGATGGACAGACTGCAGGGAAAACAAGGAGACATTGTTGCCTATCCACTGAAGGTCACAGGCACAACTGTGTGCCAAGTCTGGCACTGACTCACAACAAGGCAACAAGGCATATGCAACGTATAGGGGACTAAATCAACAACATAGTGAATGAGCCTCTCACTATTAATTTGGATCTGCAATTACAGTCATTACACAGTGAGAGCAAATATACTTTTTCATTCCATCGCTGAAAATGAGCCCAGTTCCTTAGTTATGCTACTACTGCCTTCAAGTTTCCCACTCATTTTTCCAGATAAGCGTCACACAAAGGACTTTCATCACAGTTTCCCTCTCTCTCTTTCTCTCTCCCTCACTCTCCTCCAGATGTCAGGTACAGTGGGAGAGTCTGTGCTGCTGGATGCCGTCTGACACTTTTCATAACAATGATAACAAGCTGCAGACACGTCCTTAAGCTGTCCATCCCTGGAGCTTCCATTGCAGGCACACCCACTGACCACAGCACACAAAAAGCAGCCAAAGTTAAAGTGTAGAACAGCCACAAAAATGTACAGTAGAGTTAGCCATTTAAGAAAAAAACAAAAAACTCTGAACTTTTACATTGCAATATATCGTAGTGTGTCCAGATGCTGTACTACAAGGTACTGAATAGCAGTGGCAAGGGCTGTTGCTTCAGTTAATATTGTAAATATAAAAACAAGGGAAATAGTCTTTGTCTTTGTGCAAAGACTAGATCGATAAGCAAAAATAATCTACTAAAACTGCTACTAAAAATACTATCAGAATATATTATATGTTAGTTTGATGCATAAATTCAGTGAAGTTTCTAATCATAATGTTTGGTTGTGGTACAACACATAAAATCTGAAATCCTAAGGACACTGACCTCTCTGGGTATCTTGAATTTAAGTAAAGCCACATAGGTTTGACACGCAAATCTAGCATTGTGTATAATGATAGATGTTTCGGATTGACTGTGGATTTTCAATTTAAAGTCCCGTGTATTTTTACACAAATGTCTGTTATAAAAATTTGTAAAGTTTTTTTTTTCAAACATTAGTACAACATGTAGCCTGTATTTTCAGTTCTCAACTTCATAAGTCTTCCTCGTCTCTAAGCTAAGTCGTTAAAGTTTCATTAATATTATTTAACCAGATTTGTTCAGTGTGAGGATTGATTTATGTGCAGGTCATTTGTACACTCTAAATAATCTCCTTTCTTGACACCTACATTAATTTTTCAGAATTAAAATGACACGTGCTCTTGTGGTGATTAACATTTTACTACATCTTTTGTTGGCACATTGATAGATGCTGTTAAGTCTAACAAAAGACTTCCAGTAGATGTAAAATATGAAAGACATGTTCCTCATCTGTTTTAAACAGAAGTTCAACTTCACTGTTCTCTCTCTCACTCTCTCCTTGTGTGTGTACGTGTCAGTAGCACAATAATATCACATCAGCAAATGTTACTAGATTAGTATGTCACTATACTTATATAACAATCACCTCTCAATTTAAAGTCACAAAACCTGTTTATCTTTAGCTTGGAAGCAGGAGACTGGCTAACATCAGTTCAGCTTGATTAAATAGGCAAAACTAAAATTTCTAAAATAGTCTCCATAAGTAAAATTGCACTGACAAATTTGAGAATTATAATTACATTTCAGGATTGATTGTTTCCATTATTGTGCGACTGTATTTCTTTGCAGATTATGGAAATTATTTTCAGCACGAGATAAAGCTTGTTTTAGTTACAGGGAATTTCCCAACCTAAATTCGTAGGCTGTGTTATCCTTGAACTGACAGTGTGTGTGTGTGTGTATGCGTGTTTGTGAGCGTGTGTTTTTACTTTTCATAGTCGTGCTTGCAGTACAGCAGGCGGTCCCGGCTGTAACAAGTCCCAGTGAGCGCGCTTAAACACACGGCGCACTTGACACAGGTCTCGTGCCAGGAACGCTCATTCACGCGCAGCAGGAAGCGGTCGGCGATGGGAGACTCGCAGCCCGCACACACCTCTCCTCCTCCTCTGTACTCTGGACCTTAAGGGAACATATCAAAGCACGGACAGAGAGATTGGGGGAAGGCAAAAGCCAAGATATTGGCCAAGTTTCCTCAGTGTAACTCCAGCATTATAAAGTAGCATGCTTTTAAATTTCCATGCATCGTGGTCATCGATAAGGCAATAAAACACATTTTACTCAGTCGACCAAATCGTGTGTACACTTGATGCAATCTGGCATAGAAAAATCGATGTGCTCTTTCGCATGGATGAAAAATGACAGGCACATACTTCGCACAAAAGTTTATGGCAACCTTAGTGTTTGATTTTAATTTTTTCAATAAAAAATCTGGAATTTTAACATCTGGATATTTATTTATTTTATTCCTATCTCAACTTCGTATGAACGATCTGCTTGAAATATTTACATTTAAAGACGGTCGATCTTGATACCATTATATTATTAATTTAATCCGTACGTCAGGGTAAGATAAGTCATATGTTACAACATATGATAACCTTGGCTTTGTTGCATTTTGTTCCTCATAGGGTAAGGCCAGTATTAGAATAATAGTCTAATGTTGTGTTGGTTGTGAATCTGAATCTGAAACTGAATATTGTTTTTAGTTTTCTTTTATTTATTTTTAATAATACATTTTTCTATTATAATCTTAGGCCTGGATGTCGATAGAATCTTAAACGCACTGACAAATTGGACAAGATCACATGCTTTAGTATTCTTATTTGTGGTCTAATGATTTTCATAAATAATAAGTTAATCCAAAACGTTCACTTTGTGATTATTATACTCACTGAGAGTGTATCGGTTGTCAGACTTACCGAAAGGCGTGGAGGATGGAGGCTGCTGGAGACAGGACTGCTGGCTCTCCTCTGTTTTCATCCCTTCTCTCCTCCCCTCAGTGTGATCGCTAGAGACAAAAATAAACAATTTCTATCTAAAATATTAGTGGAACCATGATACAGGAAATCAACCTAAAAATAAGGGGATTGGTAAGAGAACTGTTTTTTTGTTTTTTATTTCATTATTTTCTAATAGGACAATCAATGCCACCATTATTTAAAATCATATGAATCAAAAACACACATATAGACTGGACTGCACAAGCTTATTAATTGCAGAGGAAGAAAACCATGATAAAAAAGAGAATTTGTGTATATTTCTATTCTAACAAAAATTCTAATTTAAAGTAATTTTATAAGCATGAAAAATTACATTACGAACTTTGCAATAAGCTATAACTTATCCATTATATATTCTACTTCTAATGGTTAATTCCAGTTTTTATATTTCGTGCATTTTATGATTTCTTTTAAATAATAATTAAAAATTAACAGTTATAATGTAAGAATGGTAAGACAAGCAAAATACATGTTTGGCTTTTAGATTGAAATAGGATTAAATTTAAATGTTTTGTGTTGAAATTATTTTAAACATATATATCTGATGAGTTTAATTGTAAAAAAATGTTTTTATTCTTTACAATTTTTTTTTTATTGACCGTTAAATCAAAACAAATTTCGAAAGGAGAAACTTTTCGGACGGCATTTTATATTCTACTAATTTACATTAACAGACAAACATAAATGAGAAAAGACAGGAAAAACAAGCAAAAACGATAAAAATAATAAAAATAAATTAGTTGTGGAAACACTGACGAAAACTTTCTTTGATTTTTTTTCTGCTGGCTGGGGTTACTTAGCACTGATGTCACCACATTATAGTGTTTTCTCTAATGTGATAATATATAATCATAGTCTATATTTTAAATGAATAACACACTAGATTTGCGTTTGTTTATATTATTGTGATAATTGTATGGAAACCTATTGATTTCTACATTTGAGGGGCCTGTGGGGTGAACCTGTAAAACACAGGGAATATAAAATGGATTGTTGCCTTAGAAAATGAAGTAATTAGATAACACCAAATGACTTATGTAAATACAACTAATCTGATTTGGCACTTTTCCTAATTGCGGGTTGAATACATTCATGACACATTTGTGTAAAGCACCAATAATTACACGCTGACGCTAAAAGCCGGTGCTGTGATCATCAATATCGAAGAAATAACGATTTCTGGATTTCCCGCAAGTCACCTGGAGCTAAAATTAAAGAAAGCAAAACTGTCATATTTATGAGGATGTACAATGTTTTCTTTAAAGCTGAATGGCAACTACATACAAATTAATGCTAAGAAGCCTTTCTTTGTTTAAATGCAACAAACAGTCTATTTTCAGAGATTTGTTAACAAGCAGTTTGGAATAAATAGCTGGAAACTATGAAAAGTCAAACCTTCCCTAGTCCTATCAAAAGTAAAAGACAAAGTTGAGTTGTAGATGTAATTGCTTAATTCAAATCATGCTAAAAACTACTGTAAACGAAGATAATAATAATAAAATCAATAATCATTATACTCTAAAAGCAGCATGCAGTCTGTAAAGCAGCTGGTTCCCTTTAGCATCATATTTTTAGGTCTATTTTACGTGCTTGTGCCAATATAATAAAGATCGAAGATCATAAAACACAGCGGACAGCAACGTCATTATGATTTAATCCTTTATCCCGTGTATTTGTCATAAGACCCCTAATAATGTAGACCCCAAGCACGCGCTGCAGCTGGAACAAGAAACTCTCATCCATTCAAGCAACACGGTTATTTGGAAATCACGAGGCTGCCTTCAGTGACAACCTGTTCTTGAGTTGCGGAGACCTACCTTGAGGTGAAACACACTCCTCCTGAAATCTCGGTTGGCAACATTAAAACCTGGGGAAACTTTAGACTAGTAAATGAACAGACGCGATCGCAGATTATCCACCTGTACCTCACAAAGCGCCGAGCATGTTGCCTACGGTAAAAATCCAAATACCATGATGACCCGAAGTACTGCCTATTGTCTCTCCTGTTTTCTCCGTCAGCCGTGTGTGCGCTCTGACTTGTTTTGTGCGTAAAAAGGCGCAGAGGGAGGAGATGGACAGAAAAGGAGGGAGGGAGAAGGTGCGGAAAATGATGAGGGAAGATGAGTGATAATACAGCCTATTGATAACTCAGATGGGGAGGATCTTTTGCATTTGTGCTCAAGGTTACGCGGAAACTTAAAAGGGCAAAGCTAAGGTGAAACAACTTGTGATGACATATCAGCCCCTTTCACACAGTAGAACATATTTAAGTTTATGTTGTGTTATACACGAAAACTGTCTGAGTTTGATGCAAAAATATCAAAAGAACAAAGCCGAATGAAGATGATATCACTTTACTCCTTCTAGCCATCAGGAAATGCTGCTTCACTCCATTTACTTACACCGTGCTGTAAAATCAAACAGGTGCAGGCATTAAAACGCTCATATGAAAGTAAAAAAGTGTCATGTCCAAACGCAGAGTACTGAAATTAAAGATAAAAGGTTTATTGCCTTTTCACTATTGTGTCTGTCATGCTTTTCCCGCATACTGAGAGAGGACCGCCCCCTTGCGTTTAAACAAGAAAGGTGCATTAAGGAAAGGATCAGTGTTAAGATCAAGGACACCAGTGAAGGCATGTACTTGTTTGCAGACTATAAAAATTTTCATTTATAGGCAATAAAATATTGGAAAAGCACAACAAATGTAAAACAGCATTATACTGATTACACTGTATTTTAAAAATATCCATTACAGTTTGTTTGGGTCAAAACTGTTATACTCAGGTGCTAGTTTGTATCTTTTCACCTCACCAGCTAGTTACATTCAAAACACAAGTACTAAATAAAAAATAATATAAAAACCTATCATGTGTGGTCTGTTTAGTGAACTGCTGGATTACCAACAGACCAAAATCTAAATAAGATTAAGTGGTAATCCAAGCAGGCACTGAACTTTTCCCTGTGTTTCATATGTGTGTTCAGTAGGTTTGATTACTAAAGACAGTCAGACTTTGTGTTCCTATGGTGATATTTGCACCTAAAATGTGGATGGATTCTATTCATAATAAAGGCATAATAATGGTAACATTGACAGAAGCATTTGTTGTTACATACAATACAAATGGTCATATTAACGATGTCCTTTGCTGTGTGTGAAATCATTCCAGTGAACCGTCTGCAGATTTTTATCTTCCCTCAGACAAAGAGCTGCTCATCCTTCCCTGAGTGGCTGCGCTTCAGCCTTAGACCACACAGGATCTTCTGGGCTGGTGAGGTAACATTTTTCTCAACAGGAATTGTGTGATGGTGATACTGTCCAGTACTCGGCTTGTTATTGCTCTTATTTATGTTGCGATCTGCTCGACATCCTCCTGCCACCTCTTCAGCAACCTGCGTTGTACTGGATGCTGTTGCAGGTGAAAGTGGTGCATTCGTATAGTCCAAGCCTAGCATGTACTGCACAACCTCACGGGGGCTTAGTGGGGCATCCATTTTATTCTCTGTGCCAGTGGTTAGATGCTGGGGCTCAAGGGTGTCTTCATAGTGGATGTCTATGTCTTGAGAAAGTCTTTGTGCCCCTGGCTCTGGAGAAGAGCTGCGACTGCTGTCTGCACTTCCTGTGTGGCTCCTCAGTTGAGGTGCAGCTTGTCTGGCTGCACGAGCTGGGTTCGAGACTCGGGTTCCTGGATTATGATGCCGGTGATACTTCACAGGCTGTCTGGTGAAACGGTAGTATGGCTGGACTCCTAAATCAGAGGTAGCTTCTCCTACCATCTCACCCTGAGGATCAACTGATACCTCTCTCATAGCCAGGACTGGAGCAGTAGAAGGAGGAAAAGCATGTGATTCACAAAGTTAAGCAATTCCAAAACAATTCATTGATTATATTGCAAAAAAAATAATATCCAGAATCCTTCTATATGATATATATTGCAACCTAATTTGAAAGTGAGTAGCTTTGAAGCTGCTGTTGTAGCAACAGAGAAGAGAGCCCCTCAGAAACAGCGAAAGCAAAGGATGGTTTGAGCCTCAGACTTTATTTTACATTACAAATTTTACATTTTACATCTTTATTTACTTTTAATTTTTTTATATTGTGTATATTTTCTTTTCTGTGACTTAATTTTCTATTTATTTTAATCTTTGTGTAGAGCACTTTGTGACCGCCTGTCTATGAAAAGCGCTTAATAAATAAACTTTACTTACTTACTTACTTACAAATCCCCAGACTCTATTTTTTTAATTGCGTTGTCCAAATTCATACCAAAACTCAAATGTCAAACTGCAAATTCCAAAAGAAATGATCATATTATAATTAAAATCACACTAATTAATTCATTACTTTCACAAAGACTACCCCTAACAAAATCAGTGAAATTCAGCCACTTTTACCAAACTGCAACACATAAGGAAGTCTTACTTCTAAAAATAATTGGATGAAGTACGCGGAGTAATTTTAAAAAAGATATTTTAGGTATTCTACACCCACAGAATTTCACGCTTAGAAACACAAGCTATTGTGTAACTGTAAACTAGAACCAACCACCTGTGTGCAAGAAATTAAGCAAAAAACACTTGCGAGCTGTTTGGTAATACCTACAAGATCTCCAAAAGGATTATTGAAGACATGTCCTCAAGTAGCAAAACTACAGAGCCAACTCATTGTACTTGGCAACTAATAACTTCAACATCTTTAGCTTTCACAGGACATAGACACAGTGGATAAATTAATTCGCTGACCTGCTCTAGTCAGGAGTAACTTCTCTATCACTATGCCCCGCCTACCTGCTCTCTCACTGGCTTCAGCGCTGAGCTGGTCCACTGCCTCATTGGATGAAGACTTGTCAGATACATAACCCTCGCTTGACTCTCTCTTGATTCGACTCTGCTGTAATGACACAAGTTGAGTGGTGGATTACAGACCACATCTAAACCTGCAGCACTGTATTATTATAGGATTCCTACCGGGGCAATGACTACTTGGGATGAGTCTTTTTTACTTTTATTTTTTATTAGGTAGAAATATAAATGGCTTTTGCTCTCCTAAAGAAAGGTGATATAATTTTTGTGTCTTAATTCTTTTGATGCAACCCAGCTAAAAACCCACAATTAGGTGAACCTTTTTTTTTTCTTCTTTTAACAGGGAAAAGCTGTGTAAAGCACAAAGTAAGAGCTAGAAAGACAGTCATGCAGGCAAGAGTGCAGAGGGCAGGAGAAATGCAGCAGTTGTGCGTGAGGATTGTGTTAATCCTCATGGAACAAACGTGAGGTTAAGGTGGCAAGTGTTAAGACTCTTAAAAAACAGGTGAGTTTACTCTCAGCATGTGAATGCTAAGCAGTTGCTGATGATGTATTTTAGACTCAAGTAGATATAAAAGGAAGGTGGCTGCTGAAAAAGGAGCTGTTAAAAATTAACCAGAGATGTTTAAAGCGCACCGAAGTACTTACTTCTATTGAGCGCGGCCGCTCTCTGGAGGTGGTTTCATTTTCTGAGTCGAGGTAAGCTACCCCATCCAAGGGGCAGGAACCTCTGGGAGGGGTGTCTGGAAGAGGTGCAGTAGGGGGTGGAGGAGGGGGTGTATCAGATCCCTGCTCCAGGCCGAAAATTTTGTCATGGTGTGTGATGAGGAACTCAACAAGTACAGCCTGGTAGGTGGTCTCCAACAGGGCAATCATTGACATGTCTGTCAACACTAGAGGGCGCAATAATGTTGGCCCAAAAACAATGCCTAAATTGCTGGGAGACATCTTGTTCTCGTAGTTTTCTGAAACTCTGTAAATAAACACGAGACAAATTCAAGGGAAGTTCAAGCAAAACTTGACATAGAAATCAAAGTCAGTGGTCTAGTGTTGAAATAAGTAAATGCCATCTATGGAAAGGGTTAGGCCAAGTTAAACTGAGAGATCTGTGGTCCCAGAGCATGCTAACCTTTGAAGATGCGACACAAGGTGCTGCAAGGTGCTGTAGCAATATGGAGGAAGTCTGTGTATTAGCTTTTGCAGGTTGTCAATGATATCCATTATCTCATTAGGTTCTGGTGATGTGTCCCCTTCATTCAGGTGCTGAATTGCTTTTCCCACCGTGATAAATTCATTGTACAGGTCAAAAGTTAGTAAGGGCTCAGGCAGCTGCAAGAGACAATATTGAAAATGTTCACTGAGACATCAGGGAAAACTTTGAACTGTGCAAAAATTAGGTTCATATTTTAATATCTCCTGTACCTCCTTAAAGAAGTGCTTAAGGATAGAGGTGATGTCATGTGGTGAGAGGTCCGAGAGGTCCACTTGCTCTTTTTGTGTTTCAAAAGCCTGGCAGAGCTTCTGAATGCGAGGCTTGGACCCACTCACGCGATACACACCCTAGCAGAAATGATTATTAGATGACTATTCATACTTGAGAACCAATGTGTTTGTACCAGTGTGAGGATAAATAATACCTGGACAGAGAGAGCACGGCTCTCAATCTCAGATGTGCAGTGAATCACTACAAAGGGCACCTCATCTGGCCTGTCACGTGGCAGTAGAGAGAGGTCCACTCCAAACACTGATCCCTTTTTGTGCTCACATTCTAGCTGACACACCTCCATACACTTCCTGTGCAAAGCTAGGCCGCACTGAAAGTGAGACAGAAAAGAGCCAGTCTCATTAATTATCTCATGGAAACCAGTTTTCTGTCCATGTTACAATATATTTATCAAATGTGTAATCATACCTCTTCACATTCAACCCCACTGACAACAATATAGTTATCACACTGCTTGCATTTGGCCATTTTGCTTTTCATTTTCTTGAGTCGATGTGATAGTGCAGCTCGTGAAACCTGTGGCACTTTGACTGGCTGACTATCATTATACTCTGCAGGAAGGTGGAGAAGATAGATTTATTTGCCAGCTGGGGATCAAATAAAAATGTACTCTATTAAAATATTCTATTTATGAAAAGAAAAGGAGGTAAGAACCTGATTCATCCCGGTCATCTAGGTCGTCTGATGAAACTGTCAAAGTGGATGCGGTTTTACCCTGCCTCCTAGCTTTAGTTATATATTCCCATAAAGCAAAAAGTTTACAGTTTAAAGAAAATTTTTAAAAGTTCTACAAGTTGTCGAGATGCATGTAAATGAAAAGTTAGAAATACAAATGTATGCCTGTGCCTACCTGGGCTGGACAGGGACTCAGAACTGCCTCCGATGCTCTCACTGTCACTATATCCAGTTTTCCCTTAGGTGAAACAAGACACACATATTATTAAAGAGAAAGATGACTTTTTAAAAATAAAAATTATATTTATGTGCAGCCCTTACTGCAATCACTGGATCGTCGCAAAGGACTATCATCTGCCATGAGTGAGTCTGGCAGAGTGTTGAGAGTGCTGGTTTTTCTTTTGTTGCTTTAAAAAAAGAAATTATTGCAAAAATTATTTTAATAAGTAAAGGAGTTGAATATATCAAGCATGTTTTCTATCCTATTTTGTAACAAAGATATACACTCAGATACATCTGTGAAATAGCAACACATTTTTATATGTTCACATTATTATTTAAAAACATCCTATATATTTTATCAGCACTAAAAAAGCAGTAATAAGTCCTTTTAACGCACCCTTTACTGTGAGGAACATACTCCTGGAAGGTAAATTTTTGGAGAACCTGCTCAGGGCGACGCTTACTGAGAACATACTGCAGATAGGGCTCACCAGACTCCTGGGCTCTGCATGTTACCTCCAGGTTGTGATAGTCAAGTGGAACAGGCTCTGCCTGCTGACGCTGGAAGTAGAACAGGTTCACTGTGACCTAATGCAGAGACAAAGCAACAGTTTTTAATCAATAAAAGTGATATAAAATATAAGAGTAGTATTTTGCTCACAATTTTCTTTTCATACCACCAAAAAGTAAAAGAACAAAAGAAGAAATATGCAAAGGAAGCTTTTAATATTATAAAACATGGTAGTTTTTATTAAAAGAGAATGAGAAAAGATGCAAAACATAAATCACTGTTTAGGTAGATTATTATTTTCAGGTAAATTTTTGTATTAATCAACTTAGAAGCGGATTAATTACTAACAGTTAGACATGTTAACTTCTCTTCAGTCATTAGGCTGTTCTTAGGTAATGGTCCTGTAAATATATGCATAGCTATCCAAGACAACTTATAATATCAACTATGCAATAATGCAATAATAATGCTCTATTTATACCAAAATTAAATACTGACCTCTTTGAGCACAGTGTCTCCCTGAAAGATGAGCTTACGAATATGTGAAATTATTCTTTCTTTCACCTTCACTAACTCATCTTGGTGGATCTTTGCATCAGTCACACACTGTTTGTATATCATCTCTGCTTCTAACACCTGTGGAGACAGAAAGGATATCTAAGTTGCTATGCAATCTGTGTGTGTGTCTGTTTGCGTGCATTTTCCCCTATTTGCATTGTTTCATAACCCATTAATCAAAAAATATTTACTTTTTGTTTACTGAAATCTTAGGCCCTTATTTCTACAGATTATACTGTATTTAGTCCATTAAAAGGACACTCACCTTAGTCTGAGCTTCATCCTTAGACTTCCTCCTCTTATCTAGTGTTTTGGTTCCTACTGTATCATCTGCAGCCTTAGCAGAGACAGCCTTTGCCTTTTCTAGCTCATCACAGCGCTGGAAGTACTGGTGCTTGGCCTTTTTATAAGCTGTCACTGCTTCATTCTGAAAACAAGAAAGGGAGATACACAAACACTGTTTATTATTGACACAAATTTTAGGGCAACATACGAGAAAAGAAACTTACTGGTTACACTCATAACAGACAAAACAACATATACAGGACATACAAACAAGTATACGGTCCACTGATTATACAATTTATACACAGACACTAAAGGTAGATAAACTAAGACAAAAATATGTAATAATTATGACAACAATTTTGCTATTTACATATGCAGTCTCATATGACTTTTACAGATACCATCAAGTTTATGTCCACCAGTACCAGGAGTGATTACTTACCATCCTCCTTTGTTCTCTTGCCCACTGCTCTTTGAATTCTCTGCGCCACTTATCAATCTCATTTCTCTTTGCACTCAAGGCCTTTGGGACAGAGAATCTGTATTTAACACACCTAAACCTAAACATCGGAGATGGTTTATACATGTGCTTGTAGACTTCTATACCTGGTAACAGCGACTTTGCAGCAGATCAGAAGTCCTTCTAGCGTTCAGACAATTTTTGATGTCTTGCTCTAGAGCCAGTGTGTAGATGTACTGCAATGGCATCATTTCCTGCATAGACAAGAGCAAAGAAAGAGAAATGCCACAGTCTAAGAAAGTGAAATGGCAAAGTCTCTGCTCTAGGTACCAGTGTAAGTAACTCATTGTGATGTATTGTAGCAATCATTGGAACAGTTTTTGTCAAGTATCCAGAAAACAAAAGCATACCTGTTGGAGTACATTGGTTTTTGCTCCTTCAGCTGTCTTCATTACACTTTTTGCAAATTCTTGTTCTGCAAACATATATATAGCTTATAAGACACAGGTATGGTACCTCAAGATGGAAAAAGACATATAGAATCCACTGAAATTCTAGCACTATATAATGAATATTTTTGGAGCTCCATTTGGACAAACCTGGTGCATTACCTAGTTTCTATGTCTCTTCACAAATCTGACATTTACTAAATAGCGTATGCAGCGCCCACATAATAACTAGTACTTGTAGTGTGGTCATCTCTAACCTGTGTCTATTTTGAACTTAAAAGAGGAATTCATTTGGTTAAAAATACCTGTGGTTTGCATTTTGCATCAGTTCAAGAACTGCAACAGGAAATGAACCAAATTGATGTCAGTATGATCTCAGTCACAGTGTACAAGGGCTGATACAAACACCAAGTCAACAGCAGTTTGTGATCTTACTGCTCTCTTTGAGCAATGGGCTCTATACTGTTAGCAAACTCAATGTGTTGATTTACTGTGTAATCACTAGTTTGGGGCTGAGCTTCACCCAGCATTACTCATGTGTTACCATTGCCTAACTCATCTCCTTACACACTTGAGGTTGGTAACTGTTGCTTTGTGTTTTGAATAATACCAAGAGACTTTGACATCACTACCTGAATTCAGAGGATCTGAAAAGGTTCAGAGAACAGGAATCGCTATGTACTCCAAAGGCACGTAGTGTCTTTTACTGCCCTCCTCTTTACAGCTAATCTGCTCTTTAATCCTTTCTGTTTGGGTGTAGCATGCAGCTCTCTGGAATGACTGCATAAACTCACATCCTTTCTAACAGAAATAATCCAGGCAGGTGATGAAAATTACTTGGTACACCAGCTAATCTCAAAAATGCATGTATTATGATTTTTCTTTCTTAATGAGTAATAAAAAGCAGCAATCCAATCTTCAGTGTGCACCTATTCTCTTTTAGAAGGTGACTGCAGCACTACTTTTAATTTTATTATGTCAAAACAAACAAACAAATTTGCTCTAACTCTAGATGAAAATACTAGGGCACATTCACTCATATTTAACCTACTTACATGAAATGATAATTTACTAACACTTTAAACCAATTAATGTTGACTCTACTCTAAGACTACTGACTACATACTCGATGAAAATTATTTTCATTCATATTGTACACATTATGGCTTTGCATTTTGTAAGAAATCCAACTATTCCTGTTTCTGTGTGCAGTTTCTATTCAAATATGCAACCTATGATAAGACAAAAATTTGCATGTTACACTACTATTTCCTTTACTCAGCGGTGTATTTACCCAAGCTGATTCTCTTTTCCATCCAGGCAAGAAGGTCTTTGGCATATCGGCACCACAACTTGGCATACTGCAGCGCCGTCTCCACTCCGTCCTCACAGCGACAGAGGGCCAGGTCTGCTTCTTGGACTGTGAGGGAGTACATCAGGATAATGGTAGGCTCTGTACACTTGAAGGTGTAGCTAGGAATCACACTGTAATAGCAACTAATACCCCCTTTTCTCAAGAAAACATTCAGTCTGTCCCTTAAGTGATATTAATGCTCCCAGACTATATCTGACAACTTAAAGACGTTTAAAAATCAAATACTAGTTTAAAAAAAATATACACAAACCCAAAACAGGAAATAATGACTGGATATGACAAGTCATAGCTGCTCCTCAGAGTAAAGGTCCTGCAGTTTCCAGAAGGTGAGAGCAAATTCTATGTAGTTCTAGCATGTAAACTAAAATATACATTAGTATGTTGGTAAAAAAAAAAGAAAAAAAAAAGCATGAAAAACCCTCCCTTAAATCAGTCCTATGTCTCACAGTTGGCAGAAAAAGGATGTAACTAGAGAGATGGCAGCCCCTAAACAAACTGCTTTAGCTAAATAACTTCCCTCCTCTCTCCTCTTCCCTTTTGCCTGGCCCCTCCCTCTCACACCTGTTCACTCCTAGTCAGCTGTGAGAGCACATAACAGCGCACTAGCATGTTGTTATAGCTCTACTGTGGTCACCAGGCAGGGCGTTAATACGATAACCTCTCTTCTTCCTCTGTGAGTCACAGTAGTGCAGGGTGGATGATGTATCTGTGACAGTCACATGGTCTAACAAAAGCTCCCTACACTACTTTCGCAATGTATTCCACTTTCAGCACAACTTTTGCAAATAAATGCTATATTTTTTGTTCTTTTAGCCAAAGCCGATGCATTTCAGCAACTTTCACTTCTTCTAGCGGTCTGTTGTGCAGTGCTTTAAAATATGCAAGCATGTTATGCCAGAGAGAAAACTTTCTCAAGTTCCTCAGTCAGAGATGCAGATTTTATACGGCTCTGTCCCTTCAGATAGCTGCCAAATCCAGTTAGAGCGGTAGGAAAAAAAATTCAACTAGACTTTCTTCTCCCATCATGCACAGTCCAAAAAATAGAACATGCAATTCCAGAGATATGTTTGGTTTTGTGCTGAGGGTGACCTCTCTTAGCCTTTCCTCTCTATGCTCTGAGTAAGGGAGAACTGAGGACTTTCAGAAATCAGTCGGTTGGAGTTCAAGCCCTTGGAATGAGGATTATCACAGTCAAGTCCAGATTGCAGAGTGACAGGGTTTAGAGGAGCATTGAATCAGGTTTATCTCCTGGCGTGTGAGAGAGCAAGCGTGCTAAGGTGGCATGGGGGAGGTGTTCTTGAGTAGAGCTTCTATGCCCCAAGAATAAATTTGACATTGCTCACCATCCAAGTTTAACACAGTGTACCTCTGTAATATCTAATCTTACCATGTGCCTATATTTTGAGTCAAACAGAAGTTTATAAACTTAGCTCAAAGTTCCACTGTAGGTTATCAGTAAGGCTGGTGCATTTATCCATCTGACTTGCATTTATGCCATAGACTATGTAACAGATTTCTGTAACTCTCTTTTTTTCTGCTAGTGTCTAATGTAAAAACTATGAGCAGCTGTCCCCTGCTTTAATCCTCTCTCTTTAGCCTAATCTTGTTACAAAGGGATGGTTACAACTCACAGTTGATTATAAGACAATAAATAAATGTTGAATATGATTATTTGTTAAGTGTCACAGACTGTAGCTCCTGCTACATCTAATAATCTGATGGAATGAATGATAGCATAGGATAGCTGTGACTGAACCACTTCAGTAACAGATTGGTTCACAGTATATAGGAATGTTGCATTGAGACCAGCTGTTTATAACAGCTAACAACATTCACTGACCCACACCAGAAAGCTTGCAAACAATAGCACACTCATTTGGTCTCTTTCAGCCCTTCTGTCACACAAATCATACCTGTTTGAGTTCCATCCACGTCATTGGGGTCGGCACATATCTGTGGACAAAGTGCATCTTTAAACTGGTGGGATTCTACAACTCTGTCAAAGCACATCTAATCTTCTAAAAACAAACTATCAGCAGTGGAGACAGTATATTTGAAAACTGAACCTCAGCTAAACTTTAAACAGCATAAATGACGGGCCTTTCATTAAGTTCACTACATTCAAAGGTATTTCTTTCTTACAGTCACGTCAAGTTGCTCTGTGGTCTCTGCAGTTTCTACAGAAATGGGTTCTGAGATGGACTGGGAGTCATACTCTGCTAGCAGATCCTCCCCTGAACTGAGCACAGAAAGAACGTATAAGAAGAGAAACATAAACATTCAAAAAGCAATTTGTTGAGGAATATACCAACAAGCATATGCTACTGGGCTTTTTAGTACAATAAACAAGCCCCTTAAGAACCTTTCATGGTCCAGTTCATGTATTTCTATCATTTTAACTATATTCACCATCGCACCTTTGCTTTAGAGAAATGTTATAAACAGTTTACAGTCAGTGCTTCTCATAAAATCTGAGTCACAGTCAGGGTAGATTAAACCAGACGTGGCAACGCTGACATAGAAAGTTATTTAATTTTATTTAAAAGCTTGAACTAGACAAATATACCGACAGATCATACATAACTGAGTTCATATTGATGGATTATTAAATATTAAAATCCTAAAATATAAATTAATAGTTCCATCCTAAAGAGCTTCTTATCATCCATCTCTAAACCATTTGAAATACCAAATCACTAACCATGATTTTTTGCTTAGCACCTGAGTGATGCAGGAGAAAAGGATTGCACAAGGTAATACTCACGAAGAGATGAAAGATAAATCAAGATTATCAAAATCTCGGAAGATCTCACTGTATCGCTTTGTTTCAGATTTATGCACTCTTTTCACATCTGAAATGAGAAATGTAAAAGCTAAGATACATAGACTAATTGGTAATAATTTTCTTTACATTGTATTTAAGTTATATAGAGTAAATGGTGTTCCTGTGACATGAGCCCTTCCCCCCACCCCACAAAAGCACAAACTTTACAGACTTGCATATTTTACCACAACATCAAACCGAAAGACCAAATAAACATCTAGTGTATGCCAACATTTTGTAGCTTGCAAAGTAAAATAGCTGAACTGAAAGAACGATCCAGTTAAAAAAAAGAAAAGAATCAAACTTAGCTTCTCATAAAATCCTATCTGACAGCATTTGCACTTAACACGAACTAAAACTGACACATTTTGCTGCTTAAAATTTTGTGCTTTTGTGCAACACTTTGACAGTTTATAACCCTCTGACATAGCAAAAAGATAAAAACTCATAATTCACAATAGGTGTAACAAATGCAAAAAAGAAATCTCTCTCTCAGAGATGCCTCCATTTTGGTCAACCACATCCTGCTTGCAGTTTGTGTCACGTCCCATCGTGCACATAGAGTCCTTGTTTTTCACACCAACAGTGTTTCAGCTCAAGAATGAGAGCTGACAGGAAAGTAAGATGTTTCAGCAAAATTTGAAGACAGTTTTCCAGTGCAGTTGCACTTAACTTTGACAGTTGTGTTTGCTGTTTATTTGCAACATTTGTAAAAGCTACTTGCATGGATTGAGCTTACACTGCAACAAGCTTCTGAATAGAAACTGTCAAGCAAATTTCTAGTGTGTCAAATGACACAAAAGTCCTCAAAACATTACTTTTAAAACAAGTTGACAGTCTTGGCTTTTTGGAAGGAGTAGTCTAATTCTGCTGAATAAAAATACAGAAGTTAAACAAAAAGACAGAACAAGAACGTTAAAAAAAGAGTTCAGGAAGTTCACCAACAAGGAGGATGCCGCACGGCACCAGAAACCTTCTGACAGACTCATTAACAAAGACACTTTTTGCATGCAGTGTCTGCATGCACCCACATGAATACCCATGTCATAATGGCGCTACACTGCTTTGAGTAGATTTCCAGTAACACAAACCAAAATAATATTCAACTATTAAAAAGTTTGGGGTTTCTTTTGCAAATGAAGAAAAATGTGTATCAATAGCAAAACGTCTTGAAAGAAAAAAAAACAGATTTAAGTTTCATTTAAGCACAGGCAAGTTGATATTTAGAGTAAAGGGCGCTACTTACTCAAAATGACCACATATCACATATCTTATTTGTGCTCACCTGTGCCTTGAGTAGAATCCTTGTTTTCAACTAAATCTTCTTCCATTTCTGCACTATTTCCACAGCAGGCAGAACCTATCGACACCTCTCACACATTATCTGGCATCAGGGTCAAACTACAATACACAGTAAAACACGTTGTATTTGAAGTGGTAGGAAATCAGGACTGTAGCTTAAACACAGCGGCATAAAGTTGAGCTCCAAGCGCGCTGATGTGTAAGTTCTTAAAATGATCTTTCTCTGGTAGAGTGAAGGTTGGCCAATGTTTTCCCCATCAAGGGGAAGAGGAAGTGTATCTTACAGTCACTGGAGGCCCCACCTACATTATCTAACCATATATAGTGAAAAGGTACCGACAATTTGTATTGTCGTAGTAAGAAAGATTGTTCCTTAAATATTGGCATGTACCGCTGTAATATAACAATTACAACACTTTAGAAAAAATATCTTGGTAAAAATAAGCTTGGTTGAAAATTAGTATGTACTAAACACAGTAGTGTGTGTATATATATATATATATATAATAAGTTATTTAAAAAACATTATTTCACTGTCATGTAAGCTACCTTATTCAGCCTAATTTGGAGCCTTTTAAATCATATATACTGGGGTCCTGGAACCCAGATACAGCGCAGTTGAACTTGTTAAAGCATGATTAAGACCAAATATACTGTTAAATGAGGTCCATCTGCAGGTGTGATAAAAACCTCAATCAGAAAGTCAGTCTACTAAAAAGTTCAGTTCTCCGTGTATCAGCAGCTTGGGTACTCTGTGTTTTTCCGTGACTACAGTGAATTAAATAGTAAAGGGAAAATCTATATTCAGGTCACAGTCTACAATGTGTGAATGACTTCACAGTAAAATGTTACCGTGCCAGAGGCTACACCAGGGGTGGCCAACTCCAGGCCTCGAGAGCCGGTGTCCTGCATGTTTTAGATGTGTCCTTGATCCATCACAGCTGGCTAAATTACCTCCTCAACAGTTCTTGAAATTCTCCAGAGGCCTAATAAACTAATCATGTGATTCAGGTGTGTTGACCCAGGGTGAGATCTAAAACCTGCAGGACACCGGCTCTCGAGGCCTGGAGTAGGCCACCCCTGGGCTACACAGTAACGCACAATTTTACATTAGTCACAATATACAGAGGTCATGATTTGTTTTGGACAGTCAACATTAACTACACCAACAGAACAATAAGCACATAATGACAGAAGTTTAACCTGTTATAAATAAAACATTTTATTTTTTGTCGGCACGAGCACCACTAACATTTTTGTGCACAATTAGTGAGTGAATAACTCCCATCAGTACTCAACAGAAACTGGCTTCATCAGAGATCTGTGTGTGTGATGACAGAAACCACGGCACAATAAATATACTGTGAGAAATGGGATGATCTACACTTATCTTATGTAATGACAATTCATCGAGTCTACCACAATCAAAATGCTCAACATTCACACTGAACTGATCTGAAACTGAACAGCAGTACAGCTCTTTTCCACCGATGCAGTGCTGGTGCTTAATCTAGAACCTGTTTCATATAGTTTCTAGCAAAAAAGATATACATATTGGTGTCGCTGCCCCCCCCCAGTCAGACCAATGCACATCAGTGGCAATAAGAAGGGAAACCACAAAAATTTCACAGGTAATTTATAGACGCAGCCCACAGTGGTGACTCTCTGCGCCATAACTTTATTGACAAAGTCTGCTACATAAATGTGTGCTCATTCTGTAAAAGAAACTAAAGCAGAACTTGCACAGGTACCAGCACCGCATCTGTGGGAGAGAGATAATAAAATGGCTGATGTGCATTTGGATGTGGGCAGGTTGAAACACCAGTGTGTTTGGTGGCTTGTCTCACTTCTGTTTGTATCAAGAGGTGGTTGGTGAATACAATAGGGAAAAAAAGCAGCACACACAAAACAAGACAAAATTTAAAAACAAAAATAGCAACAAACTGTACTGGTGGTAAATCTGCTTCAGTATTCCTGCATATTTTTGGTTCTGAAATTTGTCACTTTGATGGAATTTTGCGACAGGCTTCTATTGTACTGCCCAATGACCAACTAAAAACATTATATAAAAGCACTATTATAAAATGTAACAAAAACAAAAAAAAAAATCAAAATGTCAAAAGTTCATAGGTTTGCATAGGTTGATTTAAGACGTCTTTATTTTGCTCTGTGGTGCTTTGTTGTTGTTGTAGCCAAATTCATTAATTTCTCAAGACTACAAAACACAGTCTAACCTCAAATTAGCACCACTGAAATGCAACAGTCCAGTATTGTTCTTTACCTGTACACATTTTTATTTCTGTATGACAGACAGTAGGTGGGAACTGCAAATGCCATTCCAAATGGCAAGTCTAGTGCCTTTTTATAAAGTAAAAACCACAAGCTGACCACGGCAGAAAACATGACATGCATGATCCCTTTTTAACTTTTCACTTCTGATAATTTAATCTTTTCTATATTCTTTGATACTGCATCACTGCTCTGATGCAAAATCAAAGCGATCAAGAATTAGACATGAAAAAAAAACTAATGTAGTGCGTTTTATGGACCTTTTCGTTTTTCCAAGGCTCTTGGTGACTTCCTCTCATAGCTCGTCCCGTGCTGTACTATCCAAAGGGGACTGGAGGACATCTGAGTTCTGGGCCTCTGTGCTGATCTCAGCCTGCTCATGACTTTTTCCTGAGCGTGCTCTGTCCCAGTCTGTGCGGATTTTTTCATTGTCCCACACAGTGGAGGTCTCAGTGTCACTGATGTATCCTGCGTCGCCCGTATAGTGAGTTGGATACACAAGGAGGGGCTCTGCAGAAAATGCCAGCAGGTCCCTGGTTTCAAACTGTTCCATATAATCAGATCTGGAGAGTAGGAAAGGTCAAGAAAGAAAGATAAGACTCCTGAATAGAAATGCAGTGCACTGAAAAAGTCTTTAGAAATGTTGTTTTTAGTGTTTAGTGTTAGTTTTCGTAGTATTTCATTATGTCTTAGATTCATGTTAATATGGAATCAGGTTTAGTTCTCATCAGATGAGATCTGGTGTATTTTACTTCGATGACTGTTCCTTAAAAGACCTCTACAAGCTGACTCAAGTCTGTGTTTCATAAATTGAATTCAGAGTTACAAAATATAATTATGTCAAGGTTCAAATCTAGCCTTTTTGATCCCTAGGAGCCTCCACTGATAACAAAGGGAATAGGTTGAGAGACTGCTGACTGTTGAGAAACTATAAACTGAATACATTTTAAGATAAGTCTGAAAAGCTGAACTTTTGCACTCTTAGGACTATCTATCAATGTTTGAAATGCATGGCATATTATGTGTACGGTCTTGTGTTTGCTGGTATAACACTTACACAGGGTGTTTATTGTACATGATAGGAAGAAACTCATCCACTGGCAAAATCCTCTTTAGTGGTTCTGCTTTTAAAAGCTTCTGAGCACCCTGTAATGATATCATATATCCCAGTGTCCAATATGAATAGTCTGCCTCCACCAAGTTGTGTATATTTGGCACTGCTTTTTCCGGGTGAGCCACTTGCATTCTCTTTCGACCAATATAACTAAAAGAAAAAAACACACACACAGAAAGACGAGTTGATAAGAATTTGCAAACTCTGTGGGAATGACAAAAAAATATTATGAAGAAAGTAAAAGCATACATGAGATCCCAATCCAGACCTTCACCCTCCACCTCACTCATTAAGTTCATCAAGCGACGTTTGAAGAACACCTCAAAGCGCAGGTCATCTTCGATCACTAAAGATGAGTGGAGACTTCGTTCCACAATCTAAGGCCAGACAAATCTTTAAATCACGCATCCAACTGCTTTGCAAATATTCAAATTCCTGGCTTCAGGGGTTTACCTCTTTCCAGATGTTATAGTGAGAAAGAAAGCATCCCAGCTCTCCCTTTGTTAGTGGACGACCATGATAAGGGTCACTGTATCCAGGAAGCATATGGATGCCCAAAGCATGAATTTCACTGACATTCATTGCTCTGAAATAGAGAGAGAAGCAGAAATGTGACAAATGACAATAAAGACGGGCCACTCAGTTGTAGCTACGAAGTAGCAAATAAGTGGAAAGCATCACTTACTTTCCATCCACAGCATTGACAACCTTACAGGCGATCTCCTGTTCATGCAGTGCCCTCAGCATTCGTTCTCTGCGGTCAGTCCGCCTCTGCAAGTTTATCACGAACACCTACACAAACGTAAACAGTGGGACCAATCACTGTAATTACAGATTTCAACAGCAGGTGGAGAATTTCAGCACAGAAACAGATAGTTGGCCCATTTTTGCAGATTCCATCTTCACATCACTCCTTACCTCATCAAAGCCCATTTTGTCAGGTTGTTTTCTAGGAACACTTATGTATTTGGATGGCATCACTGGGGCATTTCGCACTACACAGTCAGAGGGAAGATGGATGCAGAAATGGTAAAAATGATACTTAGAAACTCATGCTGAAAGTTACCATTAGATGAAGCAGAAGAAAGTAGAATTAAGACTCAAATAAGCCAGTGGAAAAGAGTGAGGGGGTTGTAAAAGTAAAGCTCTCGGCCACCCACCATTAACTTCCAACACGGTGTGTAAGAAGCTGTCGACTTCATCTTGCAAAGTATTGTGGGAACGTAGTGGCACAGGGAAGTATCCATAGGTCTCCTTGTTACATACAAACATTTGAACCTCTGTAGAGAACGCAGAAGAGGAAAACTTAATCTGAAGCTACATTATTTATGATTAAAAAAAAGGTTACACCCAAATATTTAGACTTTAAGTTGGATAATATCAAAATACCTGCCATCCTAGCAGAGAAAGCAAACACAATAATGTCATCAAAAGCCCAGTTGTATTCTGGGTGTGGCGGGTGAAATGCTAGCTGCCTGGAGGCCTCTTTTCTGAGGTCTATTAGGAACGTGGAGTGTACCATAGGAACGGCAAAACAGCCCTTTCGCATCTGCTTCCTGACAGGTATGTAGGCAGGCGTCCTCTTATAATAACCCTGGAGAATGAGAGTTGTTAGGGTGTTTATTACAGAGAAACCTTCTGACATACACAAAGGGGTTTTCTCAGTGATCATGAAAGTACCTGGGAAGTCATTCCACACCAAAAATTTGAGTAGGCTGCACGAGATTCAAGCATCGGAGCGATGATAGTCTTATTCTGTTTCATCAGCCCCCGGAGCACATTTGAATTGGTGAGGAGGTTGTCACAATCTGCCAGCTGCACAAGGAGCATAAGAAAAACAGCTAGTCCATGCATAGCACACTGTAAACAAACTTCTTGAGAAGAAATGCTGAACAGCTCACCAAGGATAAATGGGGAAAAACTAAAACTGAGTGATCTCTGACCAGCAGTATGTAAAATACAATTCTGTTTTTAAGAGAGAAAGTTTAGATGTAAGATTAAAAGCACAAAATTATTGCAATTTTGGATAGACTTCACTTCAAAATTACACCCTGCTGAAACTAGACAATGTAGGCCAGGCTGGGGAATACAAATAGAAATGTGCATTTAAGATTCAAGTGTCCAGAGGAACTAGAATGAAAGATGAACTTTAACCATAAGAAATAGAACATAACTGGGAAAAGTTTTAACAGTCTGTGTCCATCTTAAATTATAGTTGTGGTGGCAGTTTGGGCTCAAATCTGTACTTTTTCCTTCAGCTTTTATTACGGAATGTTAAAAATAGTGTGGCCCGGTGCTTATAATCAACATTTTGAGTGTAATCCTGCTTCCTTTTGTAACTGTAACTGTTCTGTTTACCTACCATAAAATAGTCTGCCCACATCTCACGAGCAGACTCCAGCGCTGCTTGCCGAAGCTTCATGACATGCTCATAACGAGGATCTGTCCAGTCCTTTGGACCCTCCTCATCTTTATAATTTCTACACAAAATATAATCGTATTAATTAAACTGATTTGATGTGATGTCTGACTTAATTTCCTGTGAGCTATTTGAGCACTATACAACTTAATTTTTAAAATAACAAACCTGGGCTCCTCTTTTGGCCTCCACTCTACATAATGGTAGAGCTTCTGTACTTTTACAAGCCAGTCACGCAGAATGGCTGTGGTGTTGTCCTCATTATGATCAGTTGCTACCCTGTCATTATAGAAAAAAATGTAAATTATCAGAATTACGCCAATTCATCAAGAACCTAGGTAAAAGGAGGAAAACTGTAACAATGAGAAGAAAACTGTAACAGTGGTTGACTATAGCCAGCGGTGCCAAACTGAGTTCTAGTTGAGGCATGAGTGAAAGACAAAACCAAGGTTCAAATAACAATAGCCTCGTGTTCTCTTTTTGTAAATGCATTATGTAAAGGGAAGTGTAAAGGACACCAGCTTCAGAAAAACACACAGCGATTAAAAAAAAAAAAAACGTAAAAAATGAAAACAAAACAAAAAAAACAAAAAACTTTAGGTTAGCATCGACAAGATATGTATAAAGGAAATGTGAAAAAACGATAACAGTACGGAAACTACTTTACAGAAGTGAAACCTGTTTGCAACAGACAGAGAAGGAAATTGTTTAAAGTGACTAAGGCTATGCGTGAGGCAAATGAACCCAAGTTAGACTGCCTGCATGTATGATCCAATTCTGCACGAGGATAAAAAGCCTAGAAATGATTCTCCAGAAAAACCCAATACCCGCGGGATTCATTTCTTGGCCATGTAGGCCAACATGGTTTGCTGCTCCGAGACACTTGCTCTACAGCCAGCTGTGCTTGTTTTCTGGCCCTGGGTTTGCACTAGAACAGATTTTCATGAAAATTCCCACTGGATCTGTGTAAACACTGCAGCTCCTTGCTAAAACACTTTTTCAGACACTTCAGCTGTCTGTCGCTCCCATTCCCCACAAACATTTTTTTTTCCTTTTCTCCTAAGCTACAAAATGCTTATTAAAGAACATTGTTTGGACCTATGTAGCTTATGTACTGTAAACATACATTTAGGAGCGGTGTGCCACTTCCACATCGACTATTATTTCTGTAGCGGTGTAGGAATACAGACATAAGACACCAGAGATTTCAATTACAGCTGCAAAATGTGTACAGCGTACAGTGTTTATAAGATGACACCGTTGTTTGGTTTTTCCAGATGTAATTGAATGTGTGTCAAACAGAACTGTCCTTACCAACAACATATTTACACAAGACTTTACAAACTGCCAAACCAAAAAAAAAAAAAGGAATTTAAGACTCTTATGTAAAACTCCTGCACAAGGTGGAACTTGCTCATCAAGATAGCGAGTGTGACAACCACGAGCCCACTAGGTAGTTATTCAAACTGCTTGAGGATACAAATGCAGGTGGGCTGTCCAAGCATGTTGATTAGGTATATGGTGAAAACAGCTTTCCCTCACTCACTTGACTGACAGAGGACTAAGGAGCTTGGGAAGTCATAATTTCTGGAGAGGGTGCAAAAACATGTTTAGTGATCCATCGAGGCTGCATGAGAGAACTGAGTTTAACTCTCCACAATCATTTATCATGAGTCATTATCCAAGGTTGGCCTTTACCTAGGAGAAGCTTAATAATCAAACTACACCATCGTTTTTCTTCCTCAGCACTTCATTGTAATGTAATGAATAAATTGTCCAGAATGTCCTTATTGGGTGATTTGTTTCACGTGTAATAATACTCTTCACAAACAGGGATTTGTCTTGCCAGATGCAGATCTCTGTTTAACTTGCAGTCAGGAAGAGGAGAAGATATGGGCTTTGGTACATCAAGACCGGAATAAGCTTAAAGCTGAAGATATCTCATAAATTAAAAAAAAAAACCCAAACAAAACAAAACAAAAAACGTGAAACTTTAAACCCTGAGGTGATGGGATCTGATAGCTATAATTTGCTAGTTTGACCTCACTTGCCCTCTTTCTCCTGAGATGTAAAATTTCGCGATGAACCTCTTATGAACAGACTACATAAGTCAGTTAATTTTCATGATTGGGAGAATAGCCTACTGCGACGCTTGATTTGCGTCTATTGTTAAAGTATATGCCATCGGTATTGCCTGTAGAGCAGATTCGTTGTGTCAGAGCTGTATCTTAGATCACACAGCTCCCCTCGTGGTCAAAGTCGTCGTTCACTCCTATCCACGTATGCAGATCAATACAACGCACAACTGTCCTGATGAGCAGATGTGCTCACTTTTGTTCCCTACCCCTGTCTAAAAAATATTGCTTATTTCTTTTTATATTCGTGGTTTGAATTCATGCATTTGTTCGTTCTTGCAATTATGCTTGTTGAGTTTTTCATGTGTTTTTTTCAAAGACGGAATGATCTCTGCGTAACACTTCGCTTATTTCCAAAGCCATTTTGTTACCCCCGAGAATCTCTACGGGTCCAGCCCCTTTCTTTCCCTTTCCTGCAATTTATCTAATCGATCTGAAAAGTATCCTTCGGTACTTATTTCTCAGGAAGAACCCTGTGGCAAAAACAAGAATTACTTTCACTTTTTACTGCCTAACAGCCTGCAACATCTAACATTTCCCAGTAACAACTTACCATAGTGCCATACGGTCCTTCGGGTAGTTAAGGCGCTCAATAGTACCCAGGAAATACGGCAAAGAGTGCTCGGAGTTTCTACAAATGAGGGCAAGAAGCACCCGGGGTGCGAGGAGTGAAGATTCGGGGTTCCAGCGCTCCTCTGCAAAATATCCCCGGACAGGACTGCAGCAGGACAGGAGCAGGAGGAGCAGGGCGTCGGTGAGGCCAGCGAGCCTGGGCATCGCGATAGCAAATTATGGAATAGAATAATGATAATTTATAAGTGGACTAGGCTCGTCAGGAGATATAGAAAAATGTCTCTCGACTTTCTGTAGTCATCACAGATAGGGAGAGTCTGTGCAACAGCCCCTGATGTAAACGCATTGTGAGGTTAATCTCTAAGGGGTGGGATCTGTTTGGATGTTAAAGGGGGTGGACTAATACAGGCCCTGCAGCCCAGGAAACACCAAGGGCAAATGCCCAATTCGAATGAATGGATTTTTCTTTACAAAAGAAAAAAAAATTTAAATACAGAAGTTAACCTGTGTGTCTTTTAATTAAAGCTGTATTCTGTATACCTATTACAATGTTCATCACATCACAGTTATACTGCTGAACAAGTGAATGGAGTTTCTAATGTCTG